>CAUYQG010047020.1:0-50384 GCA_963574415.1 Tarsius wallacei | reverse complement strand
AGAGACTGCAGATTAAATTTAAGGCCCAGGGGACCTCCATCCTCACCCGCCGCCCCAGGCCCCCCCCCCCCCCGCCACACACCCTGTTTTTTCTGGCCTTTAGACACTGTCTTCTAGAGGAAGACCAGAGGAACTAGGTTGAAAGGTTCTCAAGAAGAAAGTCTCAGGTTCCACCACACCAGGGTTGGTGACTGGAGGTGGCAGAAATTGTCTTCATGAAAAGTGGTATCATGTAAGGGGAATCCTTGGAGAAATGAAAACCTCAAAGGAGAAGCAGAGAGATTTAGTTTCTGGGTTCTTGCCAAAGGAAGGGAAATGAGGAGGGAATAAATAGAAATAATTGCCTGGATAAAGGGCCCTGGGGAGGAGGGTGAGGATGGAGGTACCCTGGGCCTTAAATTTCATCTGCAGTCTCTCTCTGGGCTGTGCTAACTCCTGACCCTTTTAGGGGCCCTTATTTTCTGAATCTGAGGAAAGTCGCTTCCTCCAGGGACATAACTCTTCTTGGTGAGGAGAGTGCATTATGTGGAAGCCCCGTGTGGTCACTTATGCTGTCAGGTGCAGAACCTGATCAAGGCTGGGTCTTTCTGGGGGCCATCACCACCCTCGTCACCCAGTCTTTCCCCTAGCCAGCCTTAGTGCCTTAGTGGGAGAAAGAGTTTTTGATTTCCAAGTCTCCTGCAAGGCAATGACTGAAAAACGTGTGTAGGTTTTTGTAGGGGCAGGTGAACAAGAGGTGGGGAAGTTGGGTAATGCAGCCCATCTGATGGCTGTCGTGGAGTAGGTGGGCAAGGCATGGAGGCAGGCTGTGGGTCATGTGGCTGGAGATAGCCTCACGTGGGGAGCTGGATTCCTAGACGCTGTGGACATTTATCACAAAAAACTGTCCCACACAAATTGTCCCAGAGGGCAGGGAGGCTCTGCATTCCACCTTGGTGCCTCTCTCACCATTTGAGGATCCATTACTCTTCCGTAGAAAGCAGACTTTGTTTGGGTTGGAAGCACACCTCCAACGTAATTTAATCAGCATTGGACTTTGGCTCGTGTAATCAAATATACATATACTCTCTCCTGCAGGAAGAAAAATAATTTCTCGGTAACTGGTATTGACTTGAAGTCATGTAATCTCTGGAAAGCTTCACATTTTTAAAGGGAAAGGTAAAATTAAGGGGAAAAGAACCCACAGTGTTAGCAGTTGGCCTTGTCATTACTAAGACGAGCCTGTTGCCACTTAAGAAAGGGCAGAGAGTGCATTCCTAGAGCTCACATCCTCATGCTGCTGTAATTACAGATATTTCACTGCAATTTCCTCTGTGCAGTCAACCTCTGAGATCTCTATTGGTAGGAAACTGGGTTGACTGGCTCACCAGATTCTAGAAGATTCATGTTGTCCTGCCATCCCGGAAGGAATCTGTTGGGTGTCCCATTTTTCTACCCTATTTGGAGAGGCCGCAGGCAGCAGCAGCACCAGCCGGACCTCAGTGGACATCAAGCCCCTTCCTTCAAGGGTGATAAGTGGCCCATTGCCAGCTTGCTCCCCACTTCACCTCTGGGCCTTGAGCTTGAAGCTCGGCCCTAGAGCGGCCCCCTGGAGCAAGCCTGGAGCCCCCGCCCCCCAGGATGAAGTTCTGGGCTTTGCCCAAGTTGAGTCTGTTAGGGAATCTGTTGTAAACACAGATCCATTGATTTGCATTTGTCAGAGAGTAAAGTTAAACCAGTGAAAAGAGAAGCCCTTACCCTTTTATGCAGGGCCAGGGAAACCTTTCATATTGATCCTATTGATCCAACCTTTCCCTTTAAGGAAACCACACAGTTAAAGACCCTCGTTCAATAGATTTACCCTTCGTGCTTGTGATATTCCTTTAAGTGTCCTCATCTAGGATAGCTGGGCATTAAGCCCACACTCCAAACCCAACAAAAATGAAAAGGGGGTGGGAGGAGAGGGGGGCCAGGAGGCAGAATTGTGGGAAATGAAATTAAATCAAGCTGAAATGTGTAATGACCCAGTTGGGGATGTTTTTCTCATTCTTCTAAGATGACATGCAGCGATAAAAACAAAATAGATGCGTTTAGCGTCTCTTTTTTTTTTTCCACAAAAGAAAATTTGTTTATATTCAAAGTAAAAGTGTCTCAGGAACATCATTTTCTACTGTAAAATTATTTCAATCAAGCCACTAGCTTGGTTCTTGTATACTAGTTCATGTAAAAGCAGTGATCTTGCCACAGAATTATGTTGGCTCACTTGTAGCAAACCGGGAATAGAATTGTCCAGAGAAATGCAATATTTGGGTCTCTGTACGTAAGGATAAATCCTGAAGTCATAAGAAGAGAGGGGTCTTGGAGTTGTGTGTTCTGACAGACGTGGGAGGAAGCTAATTCAAGAGCGAGGTACAACTTTTGTTGTGGAGTGGTGCAGATGCAACAGGAATTGCCAGATATCACTCAGTGTCCCTTCTGCCCAAAGATATGAAAATGAAAGTCCCTTTGTCTCCAGAACTGTTGGTATGATCCATTTCATTCTTTGACCCTTTTTTGCTCTCCAAATAACATCCCTTTGTGATTTCTCTTTTTCCAATACAGTACATGAGCTGTTTCTAATTGGCTATCTCTTGGGTTGGTTTTGGACATTCGTGTTTGTTTTATGTGATTGAAAAATATTAATGATTCCTTAGGTGAGCTAATGTATTTATCTGCTAAGCGAGTTCAAAGGGCAGAGTTCAGCTATGGTTCAGGTTAATTGAACAGGAAGCAGTGAGCTCTCCAGACTGTGTTGAACAAGGGACCGGTCCCTTAAAATATCACACTCAGCAAACACACAGTTTCACTGGCCTCATCCTGAAGTCTGACGCAAGAGTCTCAGATCAACTTGGATTGCCTGTTTAAAAATCCAAAGCAAAGCGCAGCAACTGCAACAAAACCCCGGAGTCCCCCTCGGGGAAGAAGAGTTTTCTCATTGGCTAATTGCTTTATTGGTAGCACTGACCTGCAGAGCAGCTGCAGGGGCCTGGATGAAGGCTTAGGCCTCAGAATAATGTGCTCCATTAGAACAGGGCAAGGCATTTTTGTTTACTCAATTGGAGCTCCCTGCAAAGTGCTATTAACCCCGGCCCAACAGCGTGTGCGCTGCAAAAGCCAAAGGTCACGCCAGTCAGTCTGTGGGCGCAGCCAGTTCTGTCCTGGTAGGAGGGTTAGGCGGGAGCTTCCTATTGGCACTGTCCTCCCCGGGGCTTGGCCCGGTCCTGTGGGGCCCCTCCCAGGGCTTGACCCAAGCAAGCAGTTGCACAACTTGTTTACATTTCCCAACTGCTGAATCATGTTCTGATGATTACACAGTTTTGCCCTGAGCACCATCAATCACATACACACACGCAAAAATCCTCCCACTGTCTTCTTATTTTCTATTTATGTTCCCTTCATTACTGTGCATTACAGTAAATAGAATTGTGCAAACGATGCTTTTTACAGGAATGTAGTCCGGATAAGTGCTTGGATCAAGAGGCAGACAGACCTCCAAACATGGCCGGGGTGGGGGGCGGGGGGTGGGGGAGGCGGGTTGTGTGGTGGAGGAAAGGTTTGAAGTGGAACCTTGGAGCACGGTCAAGGCTTCCACCACCAGCACTGAAATAGAGTGCCACCTGCTGGGAGTCTTCTGACTGCAGAAAGCCCTGAACCTCCCACAAGGTCCAAGCGCCTTCCTTCACTTTGTTCTTGGTGTCTGTGGCCCCATTCCCCACCCTTCGGACCCCCATTCATGCAAACATTATCCTTCTAGAAATAGCGTAAGGGGCTTTTCCCGGATCCTTTCACACTCTAGCCTCTGCTTCTTCTAATTCATTGCCAAGGAGAAATCACCAGTACTGCCATCCTAGCTGAGGTGACTCGCCCATTCTGCTTCTCGAGGTAACAGTCTCCTGCTTCGTTGGAAGGTCTTGGAGGAGGAGAGGCAGAGGAAGCAAAAAATATCTGTGGAAGAAAAGAGGCATGGTTGTGTGTAGAAGAAAAAAAATGGCTCAGTTGGTGGTGCCAATGAGGGCTGTGCCAACTGCAAGGTGCTCTGCAAAGGAAAAATGTGGTACGCAGGAGAGAGCACAAGAGAGAACGGTCGTCTGCAGGGAGGACGTCCAGAAAGACGCCAAATCAGCAAGCTCGGGTGGGCTTGCTGTGGAATCCTCTGGGAAGAGAAAAAGTGAACCGGCCGTTTTGCATTTGCAAAAAAGTGAGCCGGTGAGCCAGACTTGGGGCCAAACGGCGAGGAGGGCTGCAGCCCCCTGGGCGGCTGCTGTTTCCAGACTCGCGTCTCATCGATCGCTGCCGGGAGCCCCTGGCAGCAAGCAGAGCGCCTGTGGGTGGGTGGCTGCCTCCGCGCCTGGCTCGGGCTTCAGCACCACGAACAGCGCCACGGAGCGCCCGCCAGCCTGCGCGCCGGGATGCTGGCTGAGCGAGTTTCCGTCTCAACCTGGAGAAGGGAGGTGGACCCCCGACCGGGGTTCAGTCGGGGCAGGGATCTGGAGCAGTGGCTCCAGCTGTAGAACTCGGCGCCCCAGACAGAGCAGGGCCTCATTTTCCCCTCGCGCCCCGTGGCCTCTTCTGTTCGCAGTGTGAGGTCAGCGATAATAAAGGGAGCGGAGGCGGCGTCGGGGGCGAGAAGACAAAAGATGCTAAACCACCCTTTCCTTCTGAAGAGGAAGAGCATTACCTCTGTTGGGGGGCGAGGGGATTGAGCTATTTTCCTACACGTTGCTGCCGTCTGCAGGCATGATTGCCACTCTCCACGGGATGTTTTAGATTTTAGATTTCCTTTCAAGGTTTGCTGTCTGGTTGCCCCCCACACAGGTATACACAAGCGGATGCTTTTGTTTCTCCACCTGCATACTCCTTCTATTTGAAAACATGGTTTTCAGTATACTAAACTGTATCCTCACATGATATCAGTAGTAATGTCACAAGGTGCGCCAACGAGGAGACATCACTACCCCCAATAAATCTGGAAACTGGATTTCATTTCTTGAGTCTAGTGATGAGGCTTTTTTTTTTAAGATTGGAAAATAAGCCAGGCTCGGTGGCTCAGCCTGTAATCCCATGCTTTGGGAGGCTGAGGTGAGTGGATTGCCTGAGCCCACGGGTTCGAGACCCACCTGGGCAACTTGGTGAGACCTCATCTCTACAATATATCAAAAAATTAGCCATGATAGCACATGCCTGTAGTTCCAGCTACTTGGAAGGCTGAGGTGGAAGGATCACTGGAGCCCAGCAGGTCGAGGCTGTGATTGCCAGGAGCGGCCACTGCACTCCAGTCTGGGTGATAGAGTGAGACTCCAACTCAAAAAAAAAAAAAAAATATATATATATATATATATATATATAGGAAAATGTAGTTTATTTAAAAGAACATTAGAGAGAGAGAGAGGAGATTCACCTCTCCAAGGTAGGAGAGGAGACCAAAGTTTAGAAAACATGATGGTGGTCATAGCTCAAAGAGCACATGGCCACACCAGAGTTTAGTAAAGCAATGGCCGGTGAGGCTTTTTAAAAAGAGAACTTTGCCACCGCTTTGCTCCTCCCCGACAAAGGGCCAGAGATGTTGAGTCGCTTCCTCCAGGCCACACAATGGAGTCAGGTGGCCCTGGCCAGTGTGGAAGCTGACATGAGGCACTGACCCGACTCTGGCCTTTTTCAATCAGTTGCCCTGCTTTCTTTCTGTTTTTATTCCAGAGAAAAGAGACAGGTGGATCCTTTTGGTTAATGATTGGACACAACTCACATCTCTTTGGGTTTCTAGTAAAATGGCCCTTGACTTCCCAAAGCTAATTAAAATGTAAAACTTTCGCTTTATTTCAAGGAACTTTAGTTCAGTACTAATTTATTGCGAAAGGGAGGGGATGCATAGGAAGAGACAAGCGTGTCCCCTTTAAAAGAAAAGGCAAGGGTGTGATAGATGAGATTTTTTTTTTCCTTGTGGCAATTCATCTTTACATTACAAGAGGCTGCTGTGTGTAAGGAGGGAAAATCCGGCTCAAAACAAAATAAGTCTGGTAGAGCATTCAGCCTCAGTGTTGAAAAGAAAAGTTTCTGTGTGTCTAGGTACCTAAAATTCTGCTCTCAAAATGAGCAAAAATATAACTGAATCAGATCTAAAGACTGGTTTGAAATCTATTTGGTTAGCTTTAACTAAAACGTTTCTTTAAGCTGTGTAATTTTGAATCTGCAGACACACACTTCCTAGGCGTTGTTGGGTTTTGCTATCAAAACCTTTTCCAGGAAACCATCGATTTGACAACACTACGTGTAGCCTGATTTTTGGTCTATTTTTTTTTATATGTATCACTGTGTCTTACTAACATGAGACATTACACTCTACAAGGACTTGTACTGAATGCACTCATTTTTTAATGAACTCAATGTTTTTTAAGACATATTTTGACAGGACTTTCACATACGCAGGACCTTTTCTATAGCGTTTGTTGATTTCAAGTACTTACAAATATGTGGAGTAAGATAACTTTATCCTTTTCAGAATCAGTGCCATCGATTCCCAAATTTAAAGGGTGTAGGAAGAAAAATCTTCTTGGCTACAGTTGCCTTCTAATGTATATGAGAGTTCATTTTAGTTCATGTTCTAGCCCTTCTCATCTTTTCTTTCATTCTTCTGAAGACAAAGAGGTGGTCTTCCTGTTGGAAGTGAAATCCTCTCTCTTGTTCTGGGCCCATGCCTCTCCTGCCTTCTCAGGAGTCCATCCTTCCTGTATTTGGAACCATTTCCTCTCCACTGGCTGCTTCCCATCAGCATTGTTGTACTCTGATCTCTCCTGCCTTTTAAAAAATGCTCCTCCGATACCTGATCTAGCTTTTTTTCTTCCCTCCCTTCATTTCTGCAAAGATTTGCTGTAACTCAGTGTGTATTTCTTACCTTTCCCCCAGCCTCATTCCTCTGTGGTCTGGTTCCAGCCTCTCCTGGGTACCAAACCTGCTTTTGCCAATGTCACTACTGAGGCCTTTGTCGCTAGTTTAATGGGCACGTCTCAGATCTCACCTAAACGTGACCTCTCCACAGCATTTGACACACTGCTGGCCACTCTTTCCTCTAAGTCTCTTCTTCCTTTGATTTCTGAAATACTATTCTCTCTATTTTTCTTTTTAGTGTTCTAATCACTCCTTCTCAGTCTCTTTTCTGGCTTCCTCTTGCTTTGTCCATCGAGCCCAGTTTCTGGCCTAGGTTATTTTATTTTTTCATACCATGTACTCACCCTGGAAGACCTCGTTCACTTGGTTAGCATCTCTCTGTATAGAGGGCTTCTAGGTCTCTCTCCAGCCCTGATGGCTCTCTCCTGAGCTCCAAGTCCCTATTTCCTTCTGCATCTGAACATCTTTGCCCGAATGTTTTCAAACTCAGTCTGTCTCAAAGTAAAATCACTTCTTAATACTCCAGCCCCACTTGACCACCGCCGCCAAATATGAGTCTCTTCCTCTTTAAATTACATCACTCTGTACACAGACTCTCAAGCCAGAAATCAAAAAGTCAGCTAGGACTCCTGCCTTTTCCTCTTCCCCTATCCATCAACCATTAGCCATGTGGTTGCTTGCCCCCTAAACATCTGTCTACATCTCTCCATCCCTTTTGCTGCTGCCCTAGTTGGGGCCACTACCAACTTCAATAGCCTCCTGACTGGTCTTCCTGACTCCAGAGAAGACAGAGACCTCCCTCTCTCATCCATTTTCATTCTTAAGCTAGAGTGTTGGGTTTTTTTCTTTCCCCCCAGAACCCAAATCTGACCAAATTATCGGCTTATTTAAAGCTCTCCACGAGCTCCTTGGAAGAAGATCGAGCACCATGGACAAGATGGACCAGCCCCTACGTGTACTGACCTATGCTCACCTCCTCTTATATGACACCACCCACTTGGTCTGTGCTGTACACATACTGTGCATCTCCAGCCCCTCGAATGCATCAGGCCATTCCTTTGACCTAGGACACATTTTTCCTCACTCAATTAACTTGAACTCAACTTTAGGTCTTGGCTTAGATGTCCCTGCCTCTGCAAAGTCTTCTCTGGCCTCCTAATCTGGAATCTCCCTGGGTTGCCCCCACCCTTGCATTTAGAACATAGATAGGCATCACCTGCTGACTTGTCAGTATTGCCCCATGAGATTAAGTTCCAGGAGAATGGAGGTTGGATACAACATACAGAAGACAGCCAATAAATATCTGTGAATAAGGTAATAAATTCTTTTCTATGACACCATTTCTGTACTTTGTATTTCCTCAAATCATTGTAGGTGGCATTTGAAATAGAATCATCCATGCTAGTGCATCATTCAGGAGAATTATTTCATATTTCACAACGTCAAGTTCTCATCAATGTCATTTTCATTTTCCTCTAAAGCTAAGATACTACAACCATGTATTAATTTCAGAGGGAGTCTTGAAGTGAGGTTAAGCCTTATCCAAATCTTCAGATTGTCATCAATGAGGAAAGGAATGTAAAATGATGATCACCAGACGTGGCCCATTTTGCCAGTTGGCTCTAGTGCCATAAGGCAACCCACTCCAATCAGGCAGTTCGCCTTCCTATTCTGCTCAAACGTTGTCCTCGTTGCCATGTCCATGTCTTTGCATATTCTGTTCCTCCTGCCTGGAATTCCTGATCTCAACCCTCTCTCTCTATGTCCCGTCTATCCTTCCTGGTCACTTTCAGTTCTCCTTCTTCTCTGCAATCTTCCTAGCTGACTTTAGCCAATTCCTTTCTCTCCCTTTCCTGAACTCCAGTTGGGATCATTGCCAACTATAGAACAGCCTTTTAGCTCGTCTTATATGGCTCTCTAGTTCTTTTCTGCATTTATCTTTCTTTCCTATGTCTCTTGAGAGGAGAGTGCATGCCTTGTGCCTCCCACAACTGCTGGCTCCTAGCTGAACCCACGGTAGGCATTTCTTTCAAGTAAGTCCTTTAATGGAGTCTGGTCTATCTTTATAGACTCTTCCTCGTTTCAGTCACTCTCAGGGGAATGGGTTGTGTATTTGTACTTATGTCTGCCACTCTTTTCTACCTCCTTCCCTTTTCTATAGATGTATTTGTCATTGATAGAAATATTGCTTGACATAATCAAATATGGATCCCTGTGTTAACCTGAAATGAGACATGAGCTTAATATGGAGAAAACATGGCTTATGATGGCTTGGTTCATAGCAAAGGTTGTTCTTCTTCCATACTACGTAGAGAATGTTGCCCGCCTCAGAGCAATTGAGCCAGCAATCACGTCAGCAAATCAGAGGGACTGGTTTCCCCTTTTAGGTCCTTTTAATTGTCGGCAAGCTAAACTTGCATTTAAATGATCATTGCTTGATATACTACAAATTCTTAGATTGTTAATTGACTTAAATTTACCTGTAAAGAAAAAAGCCAGAGGTCAACAATTTTGTTCTTGAAAGTTTCTTTTCTTCCTTTTATGAATTCAGGTCTGCCTACACAGTATTGAACTAAGGAATTAAGAGTGAGAAGCCATTAACTAACCCTTACCCCCTTTGATTTTTCTGAATTTTTAATATTTGAGTAAATACTCACTTACCTTTATAATATCCATACAGGGTTGAGTGAACTCAATTATTAACTTATTAAACGAACTTATTATTATGAAGTTCTTATCTCAACTTTAGTGAGAAACTGAAACTATAGTAGTTTATTTGCTATACATTGTATTGTTTTGTTTTGTTTGAGCTGGAGTCTCACTCTGTCGCCCAGGCTGGAGTGCAGTGGCACTCACACAGTCACCACAGCCTCGACCTGCTGGGCTCAGATGATCCTTCCGCCTCGGCCTTCCAAATAGCTAGAACCACAGGCATGTGCTGCCATGCCTGGCTGATGTTTTGATTTATTGTAGAGATGAGATCTTGCCGTGTTGCTTAGGCTGGTCTCAAACCCGTGGGCTCCAATAATCCTCTCACCTCTGCCTCCCAAACTGCTGGGATTATAGGCGTGAGTCACCATGCCTGGTATTTTGTTTTTGTTTTTTTAATTTTTGTATTTTAAGTCAGACTCTTACTCTGTTGTCCAGGGTGGAGTGCTGTCTCGTGCTTAAGGCCACCACAACTTCAAGCTGCTGGGCTCAGGTGATCCTCTGTCTCAGCCTTCCAAGTCATTAGAATTACAGATGTGCACCACAACACCAGGCTAAATTTTTTTTTTTCAGTTGTAGTCTCACTCTGTCGCCCAGGCTGGAGTGCAGTGGCACGCTCATGGCCACCGCAGTCTTGACGTTCTGGGCTTAGGAGATCCTTCCGCCTTAGCCTTCCAAATAGCTGGAACCACAGGCAAGTGCCACCATGCCCAGCTAATTTTTTAAAATTTATTGTAGAGACGAAGTCTCACCAAGTTTCCCAGGCTGGTCTTGAACCTGCTGACCTCAGGCAAGCCTTTTGCCTCCGCCTCCCAAAGTGCTGGGATCACAGGCATGAGCCACCACACCTTGCTTGCTATACAGCTTATATATTGCCTTGTGCTGTTTTATCATTTTCACAGTTGTGTTTTGGCATTCATATTACACGAGTGACAAATTATGAAGACCAAGCATCTATGAATAGAATTAAAATTATTTTATTTTAACACTTTTATTTTCTGATGCCTTTAACCAAATGCATTGCTGTGCACTCAGTGTAATTAGGTATGCATGGTCAGAAATTGACTTAAGTGACTTTCTCATTTTTGTACTTTGCATAGCTACACCAAGATTAATTTGACGCTGAGGTCAACTGGCAGGGTCCAGTTGAACAGGAAGCGACTCTGAGGCCTCTCTGAAGGGCCTTCAACTCGAGTGGGAGAGTTTCAGAGGCCATCCTCTTCTCCATCTGGGGCACTCTAGCCTAGACATGACTGACACTAAAGGCCGTATACATACTTTCTCAGCCTCCTTTTCTGTCAGCTCCTGGAAGCAGGTGGAACCATGAGGAGTCAGTATTGCTAGCCCCAGCCTCTCTGACCAGTTCTCCATCTAGAGCCTTAGACTGGGACTTCCATAGGCAGATTCTGGAAAGCCGATTGAAAGGGCAGGGTGGGGAGTAAGCAGGTGACTGGATTGGAGGGAAGAGGAGAAAAATCCACAACAGAGATAGGTGGGCTTGTCTGTTGTAATCTACACCAACTCAAGAACCCCAGTATGCATGGACGTCCTCATCTGAGAGAGGAGAGGAGCCCAAGATGAGGAGACAGGGAGGCTACAGCAGATCCTGAGAACAGTGTCTGTCTGCCTGAGATCTGGCTGTCTCAAGCTATTGGGAAAGGATTGGGGGCGACAAGCATTCCCTTCTCTCCTCTGCTCGTCCTTCTCTCTCTCTCTCTCAGAACTGATCTTAAGGGGCAGTGCTAGCAGCGAGGGGGCACGGCAGAATGAATGGTCTTTGGCTTTGGAGTCAGACAGGCTTGGGTATCAATTCTAATTCTGCCATTCATTAGCTCTCACTTAACATCGCTGAGTCTCAGTTTCCTCCTTTATAAAATAAGAGTACTGTGTCCACCTTGGAAAACACGTGTAAGTATTAGAGGTGGTCTATACAACATAATCGTAGGGTAACAGGCTGATACGAACTATCTTCAAGGTTTCCCCCACAGATTCCCTAGAGGGGTGACCCAAGGGACAAAACATCTTTGGATGTTGGGGATGGGAAGAGGAAACTTAAAATACAGATTTTATAGAACCTCTGTTATGTGTTATGTATCCATTATCTATGGCCATAGTAAGGATGAGTAACACACCACCCCAAAACTCATGGCATCCAACAGTAGACGTTTATTCATCACGTATCAGCAGGATTCTGATCTAGGCTGATTCCAGCTGGGTTTGCCCGCTCATCTGCAGTTCAACTGGCTTGATCATGAGTCTGTGGGTAGCTCAGCTCCACACGTCAGCCAGAGCAGGCCTGTCTTGTGGAAAATGTCAGAGGAAAAGAGCACAAGCAAAAACACACTGTAACATTCTCCTGGTGTGTGTGTGTGTGTGTGTGTGTGTCGCATGGCCAGGCCCAGAGGCAGAGTGAGAGAGTACCACAAGTTTACACAGCAGAAAGCGTGGGCACAGAAAAAGAAAGGGTGGAGAATTCAAACTGTTGTTATTTGTTGTTGTTTTTTCACTGTACCTCAAGTCATATATTGTAGCTCCTTTATTCTTGGAGGAAGCCACTCCCCATGGTGATATATAGACATCAAGGGATATATAATAGGGTAGGACTGCCGGGTGTGGTGGCTCACACTTGTAATCCCAGCACTTTGGGATGCCGAAGGGAGAAAATTGCCTGAGCCCAGGGGTTCGAGACCAGCCTGGCAACTTGGTGAGACCTCATCTCTACAACATATCAACAAATTAGTCAGACATGGCAGTACACGCCTATAGTTCTGACTACTTAGAAGGCTGAGGTGGAAGGATCGCCGGAGCCCCGCAGGTCGATGCTGGGGTGGCCATGAGTGTGCCACTGTACTCCAGCCTGGGCGACAGAGTGAGACTCCAACTCAAAAAAAAAAAAAAAAAAGGTAGAACTAATTTTGGCAACAAATAGGCAATAAATGTGGAAGTGTTTCACATTCACAAGTAACAAGCCTAGGCCCATCTTGACAGGAACCATGTCTCTTTGCTCTGTGACAATTTGTGACATGCTTGACCTTCTCTGCTAGGTCCCAGCATGCAGGAACCCTCAGCTTTGCTCTCCTGCATCTTCCCTTTAGCCCTACCACAATGCCTAGCACAGAGTTAGCACTCAGTAAATACGCAGGACTGAATGATCCCCAGGGTCACACAGCTCTAGTGTCCTAACAGGAGGTCTCCCCCAGCCTCATCAGGTGATCGTATGTAGCTCGATATGTATTGTAGGGTTTCATTTTAAACTTTAAAAATTCTTTTCACTAAAATAGTTCCCAAGCGTCTGAGGCGCAAAATTCAAGTCTGCTGCCTACAGACGTGAAAAGCATCCAGTTTGGATCTCGGTTATTCCGTCGACAAAATCTAAACAATGTGAATACTGCTCAGAACTTGCCAGTAAACACAGATGCAAGTTGGAGGTGGCATCAAAAAGATCAAGACTTGCTCATTTATGACTTTAGTGATGTCTATGTTTCTGAATCTTGGGTTCCACATCTGGAGGATGCTTATTAAAAAAAAAAAAAAAACAAAAGGAAGCAGTGTTAAAAAAAAAAAATACCTGAGAGTTGTGTCTTGACTCTTAACGCGGGTGTTTAGGGATGCCTCCCATTAGTGACTGCACCCAGATCACGTGTTTATTGCATCTTTGTTCTCTGCCTGTTCCCTCGTGACCTGGCACAACAAAGGACGACTTGCGCTGATTTGTGTGGGTCCCCGTCGCTCTCATTTGTACATGCTTAATTTACAGAGGTGATCACATCGATTTCCAGGCCCCGCTTTTTAAGGCATTGTACTCACATAGATGGCTTAGCTGCCCTAACTATGTTGTCTGAAAGGAAAACACTTTAAACCTTTGGAGGTAATTTTGATGGGCATTTCATTGTGTTTTATATTACTTGCACAATTAAATTTCCTGCACATCGAGGTCTGTGTAAAATTAAATTGAGAAATACTTTTGAGTTCTATTGGGCAGTTAACTTTGTTTAGCTGGATTTGTTCTGCATACGTATGAAATGGCGTCCTATGAATCAATAGCCAGTGCTAACCGTTCCCCGGGATATAAAGAAGCAACATCTTTAGTAGGCAGATGTGGTCTCCTGTTATTCATAACACGCCATCCCTAGTTATTAAACTTGTTCCCTCTGTAATCCCAAAAAGTGCTTGTGTTTTTGTACCTGTGGCTTGGCAGGCTGGTTTATTCAGATGCTGAACATTGTGAACAAAATTTGTAACTATTCAGATCCTGAACATCAGGAACAAAATTTGTAACTTCTTTCACGGATTAGCTGGAGTCCTGGGGCTTCTATTTACCAGCTCTCAGTCCAGCTCAGGGCAGCTGGCTTCCTTTGGGGCATACAGAAGCCTTATTTGCATAGCCAAAGGGATCTAATTCCAACTTGCATATGAAAGCAAATAGGGTAAATTGTCATAAGATTTGTTCATATTTGCACCTTTGGAAACAAGACGTGGGAGCAAAGCCTTATCTCTCAGCTCCACCCACCCTGCTACTGTGGACAGAAAACCAGGCCTCCGCATCTTTCATCTCAGCTGTCCTTAAAGTCGAAGGCAAGGGACATGGTGATAGGGTTGTAATTGGAGAACTGGCATTCCATAAGCACTTCTTTAGTTTTTTTTTTTTTAATGGTGCCAAAGAACTGCTTTTTGTTGCACAGTTAGTTAGCCTTTGAACATTTCAGAATTTATGAGACTCTTCAAGGTCTGTCAGAGTCTTCCAATCTTCTCATTTAATCGTAGGTCATCATACAATTATTGTGAGCCTTAAATGAGCTAATGCATATACAGATGCCTGGAATAGCTGGTGTGTAGTAAACACTTGCTAAACTTAGCTGCTATTATTATCAATGGATTAATATTCTTTTTGTAACGTCTCTGCGCATCAGCAGAAAATTTGGCCTGAGTCACCAACTTTCCCATAGCCCTTGTATATTAAGAGTATTGCTTGGCATTGCCATGGAGTGCAGGAGCCAGAGAGATTCAGTGTCCGAGCCACCACTTACTGACTCTGATCTCAGGCAAGGAGCTAACCTCTAAGAGCCTCAGTTTCCCTCCCTGTAGAAGAATGTGGTCGGTGCTGGCATCATCTAGCTGGTGTGCAGATTAAATGAGATACTACGAGGAGGGTGCACGGCACCTGACGCTCTGCCTCCTGTTTCCTCAGTACCCCAGTTGACACCCTGTTGCACACAGGCATCCATTCTTCAGCATAATGTGCTTGTCATTTTCACGGGTGAGATTTGTGATGAGCAACGCGAGACTCTACACTCGTCACTGGGTACGCTCTTTGCAAACTGGTCAAACAGGCAACGGGCCTGCTTACTACCCACCCCTTGGTGTCCTTTTAAGACCCTCTTATCAATTATGAGCATTTTGCTAAGTTGGTGCTTAGAACCCAGAAGTCAGCTGTTCACATAGTAGGCTCTGATGAAACCTTTACAGACTGATGTTGGGGTCAAGTTCGTTTTGCAAGTGTGGTCTGTGTGAAGCAGACAGTCTACATTTGTGAGAAGTTCATGTATAACGCTGCAGCTGAGCCCACAAGGCTCAACTTATCTGTCTTCATAATGATCGTGGGTCTGCAGGGTGTTATCAGAAATTTATTTTCATAGACACCCAGGTGGTCATGTGATTAAAAGTGCTGAGGGGAATGGTTTTCTTTTTTTTTTTTCTTTTTTTTTCTTTTTTTTTAGAGTTGGAGTCTAACTCTGTTTCCCAGACAGGAGTGCAGTGGCACGATCCTGGCCACCGCAGCATCGACCTGCTGGGCTCCAGCGATCCTTCCACCTCAGCCTAGCTGGAACTACAGGCGCATGCTACCATGCCTGGCTAAATTTTGATTGATTGTAGAGACAAGGTCTTGCCAAGTTTCTCGGGCTGGTCTCGAGCCCGCGGACTCAGGCAATCGACTCACCTCAGCATCCCAAAGCGCTGGGATGACAGGCTGAGCCACCAAGCCTGGCCTGGGAATGGTTTTCTGTTTAAGCTCTTTCCTGGTTTTGACATATCTGGGCCCTACTTCTTTGTAGCATTTCCCAAATCCATTCACTTGGGTCCTCATCTGACTCACTGAAGGGCTCCTGTTTTGGTTCACACCATTGTCTTTATTCCCTGATCCAGAGCCTTAACAAGAGAAGAGAAAAGAAAAAAAACCTAAAGACACCCAGAGGTTGCTTTTTCTAAAGTATAATAGCAACTTATTTGCTAACCTGAGATTTTGAGGCCATGAGCCTCTGCGTTCTACATGCAAGTTTATTTAAACAGTCTCTGTATGCTTTCCTGACCCCAAATTACTCTCAAGCATTAATTGTCCTCGTGGTTTCATAGCCACATTATTTCATATTCATTAGTGTTTTCATGAAAAATTATAACACTAATTAGAACAGCTTCCAGTTAATTCACTTGGTGATTCATTACTTCTCCCTCTTGATGTTCTGCATGTGGTCATCCTGGAGAAAGCATCCAACGGGTAATTGCAGCGCTATTCCCTGAGTGATCGCCTAATGCCATTAGTTCTGATCTACAGGCGCATCTCGGGCAGCCCTGATGGGGTCTGGTTACAGCTACACCCTTCCTTGTCCCTGCCCTTTGGATGCAGGAAGGAAGGGGAGCCTGCAGTGAGGACTGGTCCTCCGGAGAAGTCCAGGGCAGCAGAGGGAGGGACTTCTTTGAGCAGAGGAAGTCGGGGAGGGAGCAGGGAGCTTGGAGATGTGGGTGTCACTTTCACGTCTCCTGGAACCTGGGGTGAGGACAGGATAGAGTGAAATCTGTCCTGAGAACTTGTACATAGGAAGACTAAGGAAGGTGGAATCTCTTCAATTTCAGCAGATGTGGCCAGGCGTTGAGCTAGACTTTGGAAACCTTGTTCCCTTTCAGAGCTCTGACATCCAGTTCTTACAATTAGAAGTTTATTTGACCTCACACTCGTTAGGATGGCTGCAGTCAAAAACATAGAAAATAACAAGTGTTGGCAAAGTTGTGGAGAAGCTGGATTCTTGCACGCTCTTGGTCAGATTGTAAAATGGTGCAGCCACTATGGAAACAGTATGGCAGTTTCTAAAAAATGTAAAAAGCAAATCAGATGATCCAGAGATACCCCTTCTGGGTATATACTCCAAAAGAACTGAAAGCAAGGTCTCAAAGAGATATCTACACCCATGTTCACTGCAGTATTATCCCTGGTAGCTAAAAGGTAGAAGCAGCCCAAGTGTCCATCAATGGATAAATGGATAAGCAAAATGTGGTATATACATACAATAGAATATTATTACCCTTGAAACGGAAGGAAATTTTGACACGTGCTACAGTGTGGATGAGTCTTGTAACCATAAGACAGTCACCAAAAGAGAAATACCATACATTGATATGAGTTATCTAGAGTTGTCCAACTCATAGAATCGTAGAATCAGGAAGTATAATGGTTGTTGCCAGGGATCAAGAAGAGGGAGAAGTCGGGCTCAGTGGCTCAGCCTGTAATCCCGCGCCTTTGGGAGGCTGAGGTGAGTGGATTGCCTGAGCCCGCGGGTTCGAGACCCGCCTGGGCAAGCAAGACCTCATCTCTACAGTAAATCAAAAAGTCAGCCGGGCGTGGTAGCGCACGCCTGTAGTTCAGCTACTTGGAAGGCTGAGGCGGAAGGATCGCCGGAGCCCAGCAGGTCGAGGCTGCGGTGGCCGGGAGCGGCCGCTGCACTCCAGCCTGGACGACAGAGTGAGACTCCAGCTCAAAAAAAAAAAAAAAAAAAAAGAAGAGGGAGAAATGAGAGTTGTTGTTTAGTGAGTGTAGAATTTCAGTTTTGCGAGATGAAAAAGTTCTGGAGATCAGCTGCACAGGGGTGTGAATGTACTTAATAGTATGGACCTGTGCTCTTACACATGGTTATGTCGTGTATTTTAACAGGCCTTTCCATTCAGTAGCATGGCTACCCAGCTTCTATTATATAATTGAGGTTCCCTTGACCCAGATTTGTTGCACAGTGTGCCCGGGTGTGGGTATTTTCATTTATTGAGCCATTCCTGTATTGATGGGCAGTCAGTCCGTTTACCTTTTTGGTTGTTTGCCTTATTTGCTAAGCAATGTTGGGTGAACATCTTTCTACATACCTTCCTGAGTACCTGTGCGAATGCTTCCTGGGGTAGGCACTGAAAAGCAAAGGGCTGGGTCATAGAGATCCATATACTTAAAATTTGATAGACGCTACCACCCCATCTTCCAAACTGGCTTCCCATCAGCAATGTGAGAGAGAGCCCTTATTTTTCCCACACTTGCCAAAAGTTAATATACAGGGGTGCCAAAAAAATGTATACACACTTTAAGAGATGTTATCTATGTGTTGCTTTTGAAAGTTGAATTGAATTACGGTAGCAATGCGTAGTATGACATTCACTCAACCATATTTCTGCCATTTTCATTGTCCTGCCTGTCACATGGTGACGCTATGTTCATTTGATTAACATCATCTTTCGAGTGAACATCACACTTAATATGTGTATACATTTTTTGGTACCCTCTGTACTAGCCACTCTACTTTTTATTTTTGCATAGTTGCTGAGTTTAAAATAGTATTTTGTGTTGCTTTATTTCATTATATTTTCATTGTTTCTAGTGGGAGTGGACATATTCATCTACTTGCTGGTCATATGTATTTCCTTCTCTGAGAATGTTCTATTCATATCATTTGTTCTCCTTTGGAGGGAGATAATTCTTTATATATCCTGGATGCAAATTGTTTTATATATTGCAAATATGGTCTCAAACATCCAATTTAAAAGCGTAGAGTGGCTGAATGGATAAAGAAACAAGACCCAACTTTGCCTTCAAGAAACCCACTTCACCTATGAAGACACACGTAGACTGAAAGTAGAGGGGTGGAAAAAATATTCCATGCACCTGGAAGCAAAAGAGCAGGAGTAGCTATCCTTATATCAGAGAAAATAGACAACAGATCAAAGACTGTAAGAAAAGACGAGGAGGGTCACTATATAATGATAAATGAGTCAATTTGGCAAGGGGATATAACAATTATAAATATCTGTGCGCACCCAACACTGGAGCTCCCAAGTATATAAAGCAAACATTAACAGATCAAAAGAGCGAGATAGATTGAAATCTACTGCAAATATTTTCGCCCATGCTATATTTTGAAACGTAATAAGGCTTCTTTTAACTTTGATGCAGCAATGTTGTTGTTGTTGTTTTATCTCTTGAGTGATTTCTAGACATTTGGATCTTTAATCTATCTGTCTGAAATTTCCTTTTGTAAGTGATGTGAGGTTAGGATATAACTTTTTTTTTTTTCCTCAGATGAGTAGCTACTTAATCCAACACTAGTTTCCGAACAATTCACCGCTTTCTTACCATTTGAAATATAGTACTTTATTTATCTTATATTCCATTCCCTTATATGCCTAGATATACTGTCTGCATTCTAGAAGGAATAATACCTAGATATGTGTCTGGACTTCATTGTGTTCTATAGATCTATTAATTCCCACGTCAATCTCACACTATTTAAATTACTTTTGTGTTATGTATCTTGAGCTCTGGCTGGATATATTTTCTCTCCCCGTCTTCTGTTTCTACATTTTCCTAGCCTTCCTTTCACTTTGACTTTTTCACAGAAATTCTAGAATCGGCTTGAACCTGTACATTATTTTGATTTTCCCAGTTAAACGTAGAGCACAGAGTTCTATTTACTCAAATCTTTATGTCCTCAGTAAGAAAAAAAAAAGTTTTCGTTTTGTTCTTTCCATTTGGGAGTTAGAGTTATTCATAGTTACTTGTTACTAGTGTGAAGATTTTTTTTCTTTTTCATTTTTGAATAGGTTATGTCTGGTGTATAGGAAAGCTGTCGCTTTTTAAAATGTATTATTGTAAAATGAAACATGGATTCGGTGAGTGCATAAAGCAAATATACAGCTTAATGAATTATCGTAAGGCAAATTGAATACTGTCCGCATTCTAGAAGGAATAAGCAATATTCTTTATCAAAATCCCTTATCAGAAGCTTCTTCTTCAACCATAGAAGTTAGCAATAACCTGCCTTTTGTGAAGATCACCTCCTGGCTTTGTTTCATAATTCTTCACACTCAAGTATGTATCCCTAACCACTGTAGTTTAGCTTTGCAGTTTTTTTTATCACTTCATATAAATAGACTCACTATGTATATGTTTCTTTGTGTCTGGCTTCTTTTTCCCAACATTATGTTCATGCTGTTACATGTTGTTGCATGTAATAGTGGCTGTTCCTTCTTTTTCATAGCTCCATAATATTCCATTAAGCAAATATGCCACTACCATTAATCCATTCTCCTGTCGACGGGCACTTGGGTTGTTTCCAGCTTTATTACAAAGAAGCTGCTCCAAACACTCTTGTACGTGTATCCTAACGTACATGCAATGACCATATATTTCTGTGGGGTTTTCGTAGTTTGGGTTCCCTCAGAAGCAGACCCTGAAACAAGAATTTAAGTGCAGGTATTTCATTGGACAGGTGATTCAGGAAAACACTAGGAGAAGAATAGAGAATCGAGACAGAGAAGGGGAGAAGCCCACTAAAAGTTTCTTTATCAAGCACATATTCCTAGCATGGGCAACTAGAGCATAATCCTACTGAATAACTCTGTGAAACTTCACAGGAAACATGCCGTAGTGTGGTTCCAGCTGAAGACCAAGGGGGCAGCAATATTTACTTGGCAGCTCCAATTATTCACTGACTGGAGGAAGCTTCTGGAAGGGGCATTAATTTCCCAGCCCTTCTGGCTTGCGCTGCATCGAGACAGGCAGGATCTGGCAGCCAGAGAAAGCCCACAAGCGAAGAGTTGAGGGTACAGGCAGTCAGAAGTCGGGCTGGTGTGCTCTACAGTGGAAGGCCAAGAGAGTGTGCCAGCACACAACAGAATCTGCCACAAAGGATCCTATCCGGGAGCAGGATTTCTGGGTCATCGGGCACCTATATATTCAGCCATTGCAGCTACTGCCAAACAATTTTCCAACCTGTTGTTCCAACTTACGCTCCTACCAAGCAGCCTAGGAGAGTTCCCACGGGCCATATTCTTGCTTGGTGTGGGTAGTCAGAGACTTTTATGTCAAGCCATTTTAGTGGGTAGGTAATGTTGTCTTAATTTGCCATTCCTGGATTACTAATAATATTTAGCATCTTTTAATGTACTTATTGAAATTTTGGATCCCTTCTTTGAAGTACGTGTTCCAGTCTTTTGCCTGTTTTCATATTGTGACATCTGGCTCTTTCTCTAAAAGATTTTATTGTGTATTCTGGATTCAGGCCCTTTGTCCATCAGATGTGTCGCAAATATCTGCACCTCTCCTTTTTTCATTCTTATTGGTATCTCAATTTTAATGGGCCCTAATATATAAATGTTTTTCCTTGAGGCTAGTAGTTTTGGAGTCTTAGGAAATCTTTCCTGTGATTATGAAGATATTACACTCAGTTATTTTCTCAAAGCCTTTTTTTTTTTTGCTGTTGTTGTTGCCATTCACACCAAGGTCTATAATCCAGACAGAGCTTATTCTTTGTATATGTGATGAAGTAGGGTTCAAGAATTACATCCTACCCCAGTGCCTTTCCAGTTCCCAGTTCCGTTGTTGGAGAGAACACACCTTCCTCACGTTCTGTGTATCCAGTCTTGTCATTGAATCAAATGTCCATACGGTAGGATCTATTTCTGGGCTTCCGTTCTGGTCCACTGGTCTAGAGTTCTATATCTTTGTCCTGGTACTGCACCATTGTAGCCTTATTAAAGGATTAATCGGTGATACACCAAGGCTTCCCATCTTGTTCTTCTTTATCAAGAACTGCTTAACCATTCTTTCATTTTTGCATTCCCATATAAATTTCAAAACCAGCTTGTCAAATTTTAAAGGCTGAAAGAAGAGAAAGAAAGAAGGGAGAGAAGATAAACCTGCTGGGCTTTTGATTAGAGGTTGCACTGAACCTATAGGTCAATATGGAAAGAATTAAACCCTTTGCACAATATTGTGAATCTATTCCAACCTATTCACGTAGGTATTCTTTAATTTCTCTGACGAAGTTTTGTCGTTTTCTCAGTCAAAGTCTTAGATGCCTGTTGTTAGCTCTGTCCCCTGTGCATCCTTGATACTTTGATCCTTGTGATACCATCTCCATTTTCTGTTGTGTCATAAAAATACAGTTGATTTTGTCTACGAATTTGAGGCTAGGAATCTTGCTAAACTCTCATATTACTTCTAACAGTTGATCTGTGTATTCTCTTGGATTTTTATGTACACACAACCAATACTGATTTTTTATGTTCATCTTACTGAACTTTCTCATTCTAGTCATTGTCTTTCAGGTTCTTGAGTTTCCCAGGTCAAAACATCACACTACCTTATCATCATGAGGGTTCTGTTTCTGCCTGGAGAGCACGATAGTGTAGCTGTTAGGGATAAGGAGTCTGGAGTCAGACCACTTGAATTGGAATCCCAGCCCCCTTCCTTCCTAGGTAACCTTAAGTGATTTGCTCTATCTTTTGTATCTCGGTATCATGAATGATAAACCACCTCACAGAGTGGTTGCAAAAATTAAGTGAGTTTATACTTGGAATGTTGCCTGTCAAACAATGAGCACTCGGTGTATGTGAGCGTTTGTCATTTCATCCATCAGTTTTATTCCTTTCTAAATTTTCACTTCTTAGGTATTTTTTTCTTCTTTTAGTGTGTTGCTACTTTTCCAACATGATATTAAATAGCAGCAGTGGCACTTGCATAGCTCATCTGAAACTTTAACACTTTGAAACATTTCTTTCTAGTTTTTTAAAATGATCATTTATTATGAAGATGTGGGGTACAGTTCAGGGTTAGGTACATAAACACTGATCATGCAGGTACCCTTGTGGATGAGGTGTGCCCCTCCCTCCCCCGGCAGTTTCCCTCAACTGCCAATCCCACCCCCCGCCCCTGGCAGTTTCCCACTACTGCCAATCGCTTTCTTGTAGCATTATAATTGTTCAAGGTCCGCTTATGAGCACGAACATATGGAACTCAGTTCTTTGTTGCTGTGATAAATCACTGAGCATGAGCGACTCCAAATCCGTCCAAGTTGCTGCCAAGTCCATATAGGCATGTTTTGTTTTGCTTTTCATGGGTGACATAGCTGAAATTATCTTTAACTGGACTTCTACATCTCAACCCTGCAAGAGAGAGAGATACTTTTCCGAAGGAATTTATTTTGTTCAGATGATGTTATTCACAAAAAGATGAAAAACATGAATAATGAAATGATTTTTTTTAAATATCACTGAAATCCTGCTGTGAAAGGAGGCACGAGCTCTCCTCCCCTCCTGCATGTTCATCAGCGTAGTCCTAAGAAAGGGGTGTTCTTTGTTTTTTGTTTTGTCTTCTAGTTCTAAACATTGTTCTTTTTATATATATATATATTTTTTTTTAATTGTAGGGTACTATTCAGGGTTAGGTATACAAATATTCATCGTGAAGTTACCCTTGTTAATGAGGTGTGCCCCCCCAAGCAGATATCAACTCCTATCCATCCCACCTCCCCTCACCCCGCAGTTTCT
Organism: Tarsius wallacei; assembly: GCA_963574415.1. NCBI lineage: Eukaryota > Metazoa > Chordata > Mammalia > Primates > Tarsiidae > Tarsius > Tarsius wallacei. The sequence goes on along the minus strand of CAUYQG010047020.1, from coordinate 27,200 downwards.
CGCTACTGTCGATCCTTTTGTTACAGTATTACCGTGGTTGTTCAAGGTCCACTTATGAGTGAGAACATGTGATACTCAATTCTTTGTTTCTGTGAAAGATCAGTATTATAGACTCTAATTCCATCCAGGTTGCTGCAAAGTTCATGATTTTGTTCTTTATGACTGCGTAATAGTCCATTGTGTATATGTACCACATTTTTTTAATCCAGTCCTCTTTTGATGGGCAGCACTGTTGGTTCCACGTTCTTGCTATTGTGAACAATGTTGCGATAAACATACATGTGCAGGTATCTTTTTTATAGAGTGATCTAAGTTCTTCGTTCTTCCGGGTTTATTCCCAGTAGGGGGATTGCAGAGTCATATGGAAGGTTGATTTTTAGAACTTTTGGGAATCGCCACAGTGTTTTCCACAGAGGCTGCACTAGTTTAATTAAAGAAGAGACGAAGGAAAAGGAAAAAGTGGGGAGGAAAAATCTACACAAATGATGAAAAACCAAAAGAAAAATATAGGTCTCAGACCGCTGGGAGATCAGACACTGAGAAAACAGACTTCGGAACGCAAACAATGAAGAGCCCCCAGAATAACTGTTCTTTGTGGATGTAATAAAATTCCTCAGGGTGTGAGGCAGGAGCTCAGGAGGACACATTGCCACACAGGGCTGCTTGCCAATTCTTTTTTAGGACATGAGCACAATTCTTGAGCTTTTAAGTTTGATTAAAATCTTCATAAGCTGAAGGAAGTCTTAGAGTTATTTATTTTCACAAAGAGCAAATAGTTTTTGAGTCATCAAATAACTGAGAATGCCTGCCTACAGGAAAGACCACCTGAACTGCATTAAATTCCAGCATTGCAACCACAGTAATGGTTTTGCTCTTAATTCGCTCCAGTGCAGCTACTGTCTTTCTCATTTTCCTGCGCACCACTTTATCCTACTCACCTTTCATTACCTGCTGTTATATATAGATTACTGTCTGTTTTCTTCTTATTTTCTATTTCTGTTTCATAAAAACCGTCTCTCTTTGCATCGTATTGTTACATGAAGTGATTCTCTGTTTATCAGCTAAAGATATTATCAGATAGATTTTCAGATTGTGGTCCCTTTTTCTGTTTTCCGCTGTTTTCATCCGTCTCCTTTGTCCTGTTTAGTCATTCTCAAGTTAGAAAAGACTCGTTCAGGTTTGCCGTGATCAATAGAAAGGATGTGTGTTTTGCTCACGCCCTCCTTCTTGGATATTAGTGCCCTGGTTCTCTCAATCGCCCATTGATAACTCCCAACCAAGCTACCATCTAACCAGCTTCCTTGTCATTTGGTCCTGGACTGACATGGATTCATCTCCTGCATCCACTCCTGGACTGCTGACAAGCTAATCAGATGGAATATGTACAGCAAGCCCTAATGTATTGCACAGCAAGGACTCTTTGTGTCCCCGTGCTCACCAGCGCGCTCTGGAAACAACATCTCCCAGGGAGCGATGCACCCCTAATGTTCCTCCTCTACCCCCTAATTGTTTTGCCCGATTGTTTTCTAAAGAAGAGTTGCAGTTCTCATCTGGTAGGTGGCTGGATGTGGAGGGCACTCTGGCTCTTTCAAAAGGCAGCACCTACCCACCAAGTAGATTGGTGACTGGTAAATTTAAATTTCTGAGCAGTTGAGGGACTCAGCTGTTATTTTTTCAGCCCAGATGTCATTTGTCAATGTGGTTCCACTGGCCTTGCATTCAGGTGGTCATTCCCCAGAAACACCCCAAACAGGTAGACTGCAGTCCTAGTTTTCAGTGTGGTAAGTTTGACTTTTATTGTAGGTCTTTGAGGCGATTTTAGTAGCAAGTTAAAGACACTTCCCCAGACTCTTCTAGCCACTTCAAGCCAGTTGTTCCTATGCAGAACTAAATATTTGTTTTAGCAACTCAGGGGGTCATGGATGACTTGGAGGGATGCAGTTAGGCGGCAGAACTAAAGCTCTCTCTTTGCCAGCCTTCTGCAGAGACAGTAGACAATCAGCAATTGTGACTTCAAAGACTGACTACCCCAAAAGATTTATTCTAATAGGCAGGTGGGAAATAAAAGCCCCACTGGACTAGATGAGAGAGGGTCTGCGTTCTTCAGGGCTCTTGTCACTGCTTAGCTGTGGTCAGTGTAGACAAATTGTGTCACTTCTAGGAGTTTTGACCTCCTTATCTCTAAAATAGGGTTTGGACAAAGTGATCTCTGAAGTCCTGACATTCTAGGACACAGCAGCTTTACCAGCTGGTCTGGTCCATCTGCTGTTAGATGCCTGTTCTTTGAGCTCTTCCCAGAGTCTCCGCTGAAGGGCACGTCACCCCCAACATGAGAGTGTCCTCGAACAGCACCTGCAGGATGTGCCAGCAACTGGGCCAGCCTCGGAGGTCGCACCTTCCTCCAGAAGGTTTGCCCGCTGGGGCCACCCTGGGCCTTTGTCAGGCTCTACTTGCACACGAGCAGGTTGTTAGACATGCAAGAGCCCTCGTTTCCTGAGTCCCTGCCAGTGGCTTTACATTGAAAGCAAAAATAGGGACAGGAAATAAAACTTGATGTTTTTTTTTCAGAGACTGTCTTTGAGGCATGGGGACTCAGAATGGTCACTGTGCTGTCTGCCTTCCACCTGACGGTCAGTGGACACTGGGGAGTTGCTACAATGCTTGTCAAGACCAACTTGCTCATGACCCTCCCAATATCTAAATGAAAGCAGAGGCGACAGTGTGGGCAAAGAGCATTTATTATCCACAGTTTGCAAATGAGAGGGGAAAAGGTACTGCAGGAAACACCCACGTGGTCAGAAATGTGTCCCCTCTCAGAAATGAAGGCCAACGCATGGATCAGACAGATGTTCAAGGGCCATGTGGAGCCTTCTGGGGATCTCTGAACTTGGGGACACGACCCCCACCCACTAGAGCCTCCAGAATGAGGGGAGCCTGTGTGTCCTTGTGTGTTCTCAGCTCCTTCTACCCTCTATTCCTTCTCTCTCCTCTTTCCTTTCTTCTCTCCTCTTCTGCTCCTCCATTCTCCTGCCAGTAATATCGGCTCTAATAAGCCAGGCAGCAGCGCTCCAACTGGCCCATAGACTGTTCACCCCAGAGTACCTTGACTGTCCAGGATGATTTGCCAAATGGGTTAGAGGTTTGTCTTGCCACAATCAAGAGCAGCTAAGGGAGGAGGAGGAACCCAGCAACCAAGAGCCGCTCCAAGTCCATTTGCATGGCGTCCCCCCGTGTCTGCTCTTGGCTTTCCAAATGGATATTGGTCTGGATGTCCCTGGCTCCACTGCCTGAGTGCTTTGGAATCTGGTCCATGAAGACCAAGTTTCTGAGGAAAGCCAGCCTCAACCTTGAGACGAGGCTATTACGTTTCTTCTTTAACTCAGGTCACTGATGTTTGGAAAAATGATTGGTGAAGAGTTTAGCTCTGGGGGCCAAGTTCATGGTCCTGGCTCTGAGGTCATCTGGACCAGGGTGGTTTTGGGCGACAAGGCAGAAATCACAAAGAAGCAGGGGAAACTGCAAGGTGAACTATTTGTAGTCCCCAAAACTTAGGGAACACAAAATAATCAAATGAGAATTTTTAAATAGGCCCTCCCTCTCCATCAAGCCATCCCTCCTCCCAGGTGGGTGATCAGTGTCCCTGGCCCCAGCTGGCCCTGAGTGGCAAGTGGAACTGCTTAGTGAGTCCCAAGTCTTGTGTATGAGACTTCTCCTTCCCAGGTCCCTGCAGCGACGTGCTGACACCTACCCCATTGCTGGCTCCAAGAAGCGTGCATTACTGAGATTTAGCAGCATCGATGGCTTACCTAGCATCAAATATGGACCGTCAGAACATGCAGCTTTATTTTCTTACTTCTATGTTTGAATGCAAGGGATCCTGTGATTTTTTATTTTAAAGGCTCTTGAATATGCAAAGTAGTTTTTCCAGAGGAAGGGTGCACGCCTGGACACCATCACCTCACCCCTAGACAGTACCAAAGGGCCACCTAGTCAGAGCAAGAAAGCAAAGGGAGCTCATTCCCCTTCTTACCTTAAAAGCCCAAAGGTTTATCGGGGAACAAGGCTGGGGTACAAATGCGAAATACTTTTGCAGTTGATTTTCCTGACCTAGCCCCAGTTGAGGGCCCCCGTTCATCTTTCCAGCAGAGCTGCAGCCCCTGTGTCCTCCCTGGAGAGCTCACACCCCGCGGGAGAGGGTCACTCCCCCCACGTTGCACTAACCCCTGCAGGAGGGCAGCTTTGCGCTGTCCAGCTGGAAGATGGAAGGTCTCTTCTGTAGGCTCACTCATCAGACCTCGATACTCGGAGGTTAACCGTCTGCTGACAAATGCACGGCCCGATGGTTTCTTTCCCCACCCCCGCCCTATGCCCTGGCAAGATCATGTTGAACTATTCAGAAAAAGTACTTACTGAAGGCAAGGAGAATAGACCCCATCTGCATTTTTTATTGTGGGCTGACAATTCCTATCATATGTAGAATATGCTTGGACATAAATTAGTGATGTTAGGAAACACCCGTGGTCCAAAACTTACCAGGATCTCTGACACGTATGTAAAAACACATCACAGTCTTACCTCTTGTAGAAGGCTAGGGATTGGCTAGGAGACAGCTTCCCAAGGAGAACAAAAATCTTTAACCTTTTACTTGCCATTGGCTCTCCGGGCGGTTCCTCTAACGTTGAGTAAGACTTGAAATCATGAATTCTTAGCCTCATCTTCTTATGCGTTTTTTCCTTCTTTCTCTGTGAAGAACGAAAGAATGTCCATCACATTTGATGAGCACCTACTGTGGGCCGAGTGTCACCGCTGGCCCTCTTGGTGTCCTGGAGGGCATTAGCGTCTCCACTTTGTAGATAAGGAAACTGAGGCTGGGGGTCATGCAGCTGTTAAGTGGCCCACAGGAATGGGAAAACAGGCCTCAGCTTCCAGCGGAGGGGGTCTTACTCCACATTTGACTTGGGTTCTGTATCAAATATCTGTCACCACAATAATGGCATGTAACCAAGAACCACAGAATGGGTGGGATAAAACAATAAGAATTTATCTTTGCTCAGGAGTCTGTGGATTAACTGGGCGGTTCTGCTGATCCAGGCCATGCTTGGCTGATCCTGCCTGGGTTCACTCATGCATCTGAGTCAGCGGCTGGGCCAGCTGGGGCCAGTCGATCCAGGGTGGCCTGGGCCGGGACAGCCCTTCCACATAGTGTGGGGAGTTTCAGCTCTCAAGCAGAGGGTTCTGGCTTGGTGTTGAGTGGCTCTTCCTTCATGGGCTCCCCAGGGACTAGGGAGGATGGAAAGGAGGGGGTTTCCAGTCCAAATCCAGGCTCCAATGCTAATTGGGCCGTCCTAAACAAGCCTGTATCACTAGACCTCCACCAACTACAAAACAGGAATCCATGCCTCTTCCCCCGCTCTCAAGGATGTGTGGAAATCCCGATGGGGGATTTGGTTGTAGGCTTCAACTGGAACTCACCTAACTGGGCCCCCAGTTCCCACACAAAACCGACAAGAATACTAACACTCTGTGAGAAGGACCCAGTTATGGGAGGTAAGGTGTTCAGGTGTCTTGAAGAGCTAATGCCACTGCACCTTTGGGACCAGGTGTCATGGTCAAGGGGGTTTCCAGGATGACTTCCTAGCCCGTATCTCCCTCCCTGAACCAAGCAGATACTGACTTGTTCCCCACACGCACACACACACACACACACCCCTACACCCCTACAACTGAAGTCACACCACCCTGTGTCCCAGCACTGACCCTCCCAGGCGGTCGCAGCTCTGGGCCTGTCCGCCCCTCCCTCTCTTCCTCCTCTCTCTCCTTGCTTCGCCTCCCACCAGCACAGAGGCCCAGCTTCCAACACCCCTTTATGCCTCACCGTGCAAATATCCAAAGACCTTTGTCACTGGGAGAGCAGTTTATAGTGGTGAAAGCCAGCCTTTTCCGTCAGGGAAACCACTTGGTTACCGACTCCTGCAGGAACACCAAGGCTCCTCCCCAAGCAGAGAGAGGAAGGAAAGCAGAGAACAACGCTCGGCCTTTCCGTCCTCGATGTTTTTCTCCTGTCCTCCCCCTGTCCTGTCTCCCTTGTAACCCCCTCTGGGTGTAAATTGTCCCTGGCTTGACAAGCTTTGCCATGTGTCTGTGACCACCCACCTCTGTGCTGCCTGTGGGTAGGTGGTGGGCAGAGCTAGGGTCCTGTTAACCTGGTCACCAGAGGACAGCTGAGGTCCGAGAATACCTAGGAGCCACTCTCAAGGCAAATTAGGCCTGGCCCCTCACGGAGCTGGAAAGCGGGAGGCTTGGAGAAATGATCAATGGTGGAGAGACATTCTCTTCCAGTCAGGAAAGATCAGCTGCGGGGGAGTAGCACACCTTGGAGATGCACTTTCGCTGCCTTGTCTCTGACCAACCAGGAGAAAGATCCAGTGGCCGGCAGGGAGAAGGCAAGTTGGTGTCTCACGATCTCAGACGGGCAGAGCATTCCCCCTTTCTTATTTCGTCCTGGGAACTCAGGGGTTTGAAAAATCAGTCTACCAAGGGATTTGCATTTTTAGGCTGTATCTGACTGTCACCTTTGTGGTTACTCACGGATTATACACAGATCTGCCAGTCCCAAGTCCTGGTCACAGGACACAGCCAGCATGACCAGTCTGAGTCAATATTATTCCTTTCAAAAAAAGCAGGGGAGGGGGAGCCCTGGAGCCAGGGTAGGTGGCCTCATTGGAGGTAAGAACATGGTTTCTGCAAGTCTTTTAAATGGAAGTGAACTCTCTGGCCTTCCACGTGGTCCCGCACCGGAACCAATTCCCCACGAGTGGGGGAGGCTAAGGACGGCTGAAGGCTTTCGGGATCCTCACCTCACCTCCCCATCACGCAATAGCGCAGCACCCCTGGCATGCCCTTCCTGCTTTTCTCCTAGAAGAGAGAGAAGGAGAAACAGATCCAAAGGGTTCGAAGGAGGCTGGGCTAACCTTTGAGTAGCTGGAACCCAGGAGACACTGACCAGCATAAGTTTGTGATGAGACTCAACCCATCAACACCACTGACGAACACCTGCTGTTTCAGTGGGTTTCTAGCACGTACTTGGGTTGTAGGGAGCAGTTTGGCCTCTGCAGTGAGTACCAAGGCCCTTCCCCAAACAGAGAGAGAAAGGAAAGCATTCCAAACTGGGTGCGTATTGACCCTAGAGTGCAATAATCGAACAACGCCAAAGCCGGTCACACACTACAGCTTGGTTCTGAGAATTCTGAGGTCACAACCGGCTTCCAGACAACCCTGAATCTGTGAACTTTTTCTTAGACTTTCAAAGCTAGGATTCTTCCTCTTGTGTTTATTTTCCCTCAGCTCCTGACCAACTACATTTGTAAGAATCTGGCTGGCAATTGCTAGCAGTAAAAACTCTGGAGACATACTGCTTCATTGTCTTGGGCTTTTGGTCTTGCCACACATTTGCAGACTACACGCTCAGGCTTCGCAAATGCTGCTGTGGAATTTGGTGGCTTCAGAAAATTGTTGGGAAGGCAAAAAGGCAGGATGTATTGATCTATTCTTCCTCTGCAATTCGCTGAATGTTGCCTTCAACGTTCTCCTAAGTAAAAATATATATCTAATCTTAAATATATATATATATTTCACCAAATATAAGCTGACAAACCGAGGTAGCCCTGTTCCCACACTGTCTAATCACCCTACTAAAAGCACAAATACAGCATTATCTGAAGAATAATCAATATTGGTGTGATAACTGAGAGACTTATGGCTAATCTAGAGAAACATGAATTGACAGAGGACATCAGCCGGTGTTTGCAGAAGATATTTGCCCGGATTTTGTTATCAGGAGAGTATCACTCATCGCTGTTTATTCAGCATCCTCTAAATAAAGGCTTGGCACCAGACATCCTGGTGTTGAGGCAGGGACAGTAGTCCAGGGGTCTGAAGTGGCAGTGGGGACAAGCACTCCGGTCTGCACGTCTCAGAGGGGCCTGCAGAGGTTTGTAGAAGCAGATTCCAGAACCCATCCCCACATGGTGAAAATCAGAACTTCTGGGGGTGGAACCCCAGAGGCTTCCCTGCAAAGAGGTCCCCTCTGGGGTGCAGTGGGCATAGGTGCCACTCTGTACAGGAGAAGAGTGGATTCTTGCCCTGGCTCTGCAGCAGACCTGGGACATGTCCTCAGCTCCATCACCTACACCCGCAGGTCTCCATGTTTTTTTGAGCACTTGCATACCTAATCCTGAATTACACCCCACATCTTTGAAACAAAATTTGAAACAGTAAATAAAATGAAAATAATTCTGCCTGATTTGCCTAGCTCAGAGGAAGTGAGGTAATCCAATGAGAGGGAAGCCGAAAAGAGTCACCTGCGTGATCTCACGTAAGCCTCTCCGGAAGCAAGCCTCTGCATTTCCTTCTTTAGATGAGGGAGACAGGTGCTGAGAGGCCAATTCGCTTGTGGGGTTTCGCATCTTGGAGGTAGAGGAGCCCACGTTCAAATCCAGAACTTTCCAGTGCGTGACACGCTCTGAGGTTTTTAGAAATCTGGCAGGACCAAGCGGGAACACATGGACCAGCGGCTTCAACGTCTCCTGGGACTTCATGAGAAAATTAGAGTCTCAGGCCGGCCCAGGCTGACTGCATCAGAATCTGCATGTTGATGGCCCTCCGGATGACTCCTGTGTACCTAAGGGTTTAGTAGCACGGCTGCAGAAGACTTGAGCTGGAGCGGGAGGGAGTAAGTCTCAGACAGAAATATGGTAACCCTGCAGGCATCATCAGAATTCAACAAAACACGCAGTCCTCGCGGGAATGAGTGAAGGGAAAATGGTTACTGGGAAGTTCTTGAGTCAAGGATCGAAGTAAGCAGTCCCTACCCTTCTTATCTGAGCTCCCATTGCAACGGAAGCCCCGCTCATCCAAGGAAGTCCAAACCCCCCAAGAAAATGGGTTTTAAAGTTAAAAAACAAATTGTTTTTGTGTGGATGTGTGTCTAATTGTCAAAGATGGTACCAATACTTTTTTTTCTTTTTTAAATGAGAGAAGGAAAAATCAGGAAGAAAGAGTTTAGCAAGCGGACACAGCCCAGCAGTTCCCATCTGAGGGCTCTTCCCTTCCTGCCTTTTGAGAGTGTCAGTGCATTTCGCGTGTTTGAGGAGTGATTCCAGAGGATGGCCAGTTAGGAGGCAGAAGGTTCAGCTTCCAGAATACCTTTTCTATGAGTGTTCATCCTCAGGTTAAATCCTGTCTTAGTCCATTCAGGCTACTATAACAAACAAAATAGCTTAAATTCGTGCTTATAAAAAACAGAAATTCATTTCTCACAGTTCTGGAGGCTGGGAAGTCCAAGATCAAGGTCTGGCAGATTCTGTGTCTGGTAGGGGTCCATTCCTGGTTCATAGATAATGCCTTCTCACTGTACCCTCCCATGGTAGAAGGGTCAAGGGATCTCTTTTTGGCTTCTAGGATGGGGTCATTTATCCCATTCACGAGGGCTCCACCCTTATGACCTATTCCCCTCCCAGAGGTCCCCACCTCTTCATACCATCACCTTGGGGATTTCAACATATGAATTTTAGGGCAACACAAACACTCGAGACACTGTAGCAGATCCTCTACCCGTGATGCTGCCCCATCTGAAGACCAGAGATAAAATTTACAAACCAGGGCTTTGAGAAGCATGGAAAAGCACCCAAGCAGCACCCTGAATGCTGGCTTGGGTGACATTCATCAGCCCAGTGTGAAGAGATTCCCAGCCTGGGGGGCAGCATATCCAGTGAATTTGATTCTGGGGGAGGAGCGCCCCATCTGGCCCTCTGTTCCATCCCGGCCTTTCCCACTTCACTCTGTTGGGCTTTACCACACCCCTGGGGAGCTGGGGTTTCTTTCGAGTGATTTTAACATGTGCCCTCATGATTCAGCATTGCGATTTGTATGTACTATATTACTCAACCCTTACAAGTTGCTTTCCTGAGACACCAAATCTGCAAAGGGTGCAGACTCCCTGAAAGAGTCAAGAAGCCATTTGTCCTCATTGTCCCGAACGTGCATTGTGTCCATGGCTCCAAAAAGAATCTGTCAGGAGTCTCATGGTCATTGCCTTCTAGGGATTTGTGGGCTAAGGTACAGGTGGTGATGCATAAGGTAATGTCCTGACTGCCCATGTCAATCCAGGTGCAAATACTCCCTCCTACTAGATCCAAGAAACTCTGTAAATTCTGATGGACGTATCTAGAACCTCAGGGCCTGTCATTGTAACTGCGGGCTTCTTTCTCCACCCTCACCCCCTGTCTTTTTGTCCTGGCTTCAAACTTCAAACCAGTACATTAGAATTGGCCAAGGCAACTTTTTCTGAGTTTTTCACTCTCTTGTTTTTTGTTGTTGTTGTTTTAATTTTTCAAAAGTGTGGACAAAGGGGATTTGAGTTGGGGTGATACCATCATTCTGTCATTTCTAATTTCATTCTGTTACCAATTTTTGGAGTCACATGGAGAGAAGCTTTCGTTTTGGAAGATTATGCACTTCTAAGTTTTGACACAGAGGATAATTTCAATTCAGCTGTAAACAGTTCAAGAGGGTGAATATGAAAAAGGAACTGCCTCACAGGCTTCCCCGGGACCAGGCTTCCTTCCTCTCTTCACAGCACCTGATTTCAGAGATAAAGAGTATAAGGGCATGCTGGGGGAGGCGGTGATAGGGAAAGGCAACAGCCACAATTTCAACACCAGACATGTAAGACAGCCCCGTGGTGTTCTCCGTTCTCCCATCCCCCACGCACTAAAGGATGCCCTCCATCACCCGAAACGAACTGGGAAGGCCGGTTATTGACAGCGGGGCAATTTGCACAATAAAGTTTAACGGTTTGCGTCCCCTTGTACAACTCTGCCAATGTTTTCCATGGGTGATCCCACTGACTCCTCTCCTTCTTCTCTCTCCCTTTAAGCATGCAAACGCAAAGAGCAAGAACCAAACAAAGACAGGAACAACTCCCAGAAGAAATCCCGCCTGGTGTTCACTGACCTCCAGCGCCGAACCCTCTTCGCCATCTTCAAGGAGAACAAACGCCCGTCGAAGGAGATGCAGATCACCATATCCCAGCAGCTGGGCCTGGAGCTCACGACCGTCAGCAACTTCTTCATGAATGCCCGGCGCCGCAGCCTAGAGAAGTGGCAAGACGATCTGAGCACAGGGGGCTCCTCGTCCACCTCCGGCACGTGTACCAAAGCGTGAGGGAAAGACTCCCGTTGGGCACAAGTCACCTCGAGCGAGGACAACAGATACCCAAAGAAAACACAAAGGATAAAGACACCGGATTCTTCGCTGGGGCCCTTCACTGGTGATTCGAAAGCACAATTCTCTTGAAAAGAAACTTCTATTCTAGCTGTAATCATAGACCAGGTGTTCTTTTTGTTTGTTTGTTTGTTTTTAATGGCTATGGAGTCCAAGTGCAAGCTGAAAGTGTATCTCTTTGAACCAGACGCTGTCCTCTGAGCACGCTAGGCATTCCAGAAACTCAAATGGGGCCTTCCTGGAGCAAGTCGAATCTAGTATGGCGTCAGCCAAGCTCAGGATTGCTTACATGTCATCAGTTCCACTTTGAGTCCTGTCGGCCTGTTGCAGTCAGAGTTCCTGTGAGTCCATGGGAATTTGGCCTGTGTAAAGACTCTTGAGTTGAGGCTTCCAAGATGCCACAATAAGAGAAGAATCTAGCCACAAGAATGACCTCATTTGTTTTCCAAGTGCTCAGCCTCATTATGCCACAGTACATCAAAGTTCACAGCCATAACAACATAAAAAACATCAGAATGGTAATTACTGAGCACAAGTTTTAAATACGGAAGTTAAAAAGAAAAAAATCCAAGGACCTGTTTTTTCCAACTCAGGCATCTTTCCATTAAATGCTTTAGAAAGCTTTAAGTTGATTCAGTTTACAGTTTTCTTTTCTTTACCTCCTGGAAATCTCACATGGTCTTGGATCCGTCAAAAAACAAATCGGTTCACTTGAGCTCAAAGTGTCAAGCACAACAAAGAAAAACAGAAGCAAGGAAGGTTCTGGATTCACTGCATCTGGATTTTCAAGATGCCTATTGTGAAGTCATTAGGGAATTGTTGAGAATATGGCTTCAAGCACATTTTGCAGTTTGCTACAAATTCTGTTTGTACATATGCAGACACACACTCAGGAGGCTAATTTAACTGTTACGGTACATGGAGCGGATTCAGCATTTTAAAAGATCTAGTTTTTTTAGACCATTAATATATCCTCCTTGGTTTATCAGCCACCTGGTTCCTCCTATTGCACGTCATGACACTACGTAATTCATTTCCACGCTTCGTGATTTGGGTTGTTCCCCCATTCGTTCCATTAGTAGAGATGTCCTCAGTGTTTTCTAGCGAGAAAAAAAATCAGTCAGTCAATCAGACTCCATAATCGTCACTCATGACTGTCATCCAGCCCTCCATCCCCTCCATTGTTGAATCATCCTTGCAGAACAGCTTAATACATCTGGAGGAAACACAGCACACCAAAGAAGCAGAGTACTGCAAACCAAAGACATTTGTTACTTGCCATTTTTCTAGCCTACAAATACTGTGATTACTTTTAGAAATCGGAAAACCTCTGCAACTCAAATGGCATTCAGCTCTTGCATTTGGCGCACCATCAGGCTGAGTGGACCAGCTACACCAAGGACGTTAGCCAGGCCACCCAGGGAGTGGCTTTGCCACGCCGGCTCTGGTTCCTGGCTGTCACCGTCCCATAGCAAGCAGAAGAGCGCCCACAGAACTCTGGGAGATTGCGACGGTCACGATGTGCATATTTACCAGTGAATGGCCCCAGATGGGCACCATGGGGGTGTTCAAAGCAAGCCAAACGCTGCAATGATTCTTTACAGACACTGGAGACTGACTTTTTTATGAATTACTTAATCGAAACCAAAGAAACTTTTTCTGCACCTACTTCTGCAACAAACAAAACTGTCCCATTAAAATGAATAAATAAATCCGTAGGTCAATGGACATCACCACCAACAAGAAGGAAGCACGCCAGTACAAATCAAAAACAAAACAAACCAAAATCAGCGAAACACACTGTGTTCCAACTGACCTCTTGGGACATTTTTTGGAAGCAGATTTTCAAGAAAGGGTTGAGACAAGGGTAGAAATAAGGAAGACCCTCAGTGGCTGCTGCTTCATTTGACAACTCACGCGGTAATCTTAAAGTCGAAGATTGTCTTTAATTTGTGCCTATGCAGATTTTCAAAAGAACACGGAACAGAGCAACAGAAACCTCAACAGCTACAATACCAAAGATGAGGATTTCTCACACCTTTTGTTTCAGTTCATTATCTCCTCTTGCCTGGCTAAAATACTAATAGCGCCATTGATCTGTATAAAGGTAATCAATTACGTTTCTCTGAGCAACAAAAGGAAAGGGTCATTTATTTGATTTTATTGTTTCCCTTTAATTTTTGCTATGTGGCTTTTTACCCCAACATGGAATCTCTCCCAAGTTTCCATGGACTCCAAGTTTAAGATGTTGGCATATCGAACAGTTCTCTTCCCTCTGCTCAGCAGAGGGTAGGGAATGGTCTTGTCACTTGAATGTCCGTTGTTTAACCCTTAGACTTGGTTCCTTCTATGTTCAGAGTCTCATCATCAGGGGAGGGAAGGGGAGTGAGGGTCAGGGCTAGGGGTCTTGGTGATGCATCCTCTCCCGAGCCACAGAACCAAAGAGTTTGTAGAGGAATTCAACAGCCTCGTCTTCATGTGCTCGCTACATTCGAACAGGGCTTCATTTGGGGGTGGGGGGAAACATGTAAAAATAATTGCCAGTTTCTACTTTTCTATTAGCTTTTTAAAAATCAGCTGTAAAGTTGCATTTCTAAAGAAAGATATATATAATATAGGAATACGTATATAGATCAAGTTGACATTGGTGATAACCCCAAATTCTTGCTGTCCAGATTCATGTCTTGTTTTTGTCGAGTGCTTCATTTGTTAAGTATTCAGTCGAGAGTTCTTCTCATTTCCCATGCCATTCCAGGGTTCATTTGCCACTGTGGATGAAGTGGAGTATTCAGATCTATGTGAAAGTTTCTGGGAAAGGCTTAAAGTCAGGTTCAAGCATGTCAACGTTTAACCTGTGGATAAACGGATCCATGGTGTCAGTGAGTTTTATTTGTCTTTAGAGTCATCTCTCTATTCTATGCCTCAGCCTTGATCAAGGTGGCGAGGGAGGGACATCCATGAGACTGGACCCTCCAGTGGGATACTTAACCGCAGTAACTGCTGGAAGGGCTCAGTGGTCCGCTCCACCAGTTATGGGATGTGAGGCCAGCCCAGAAAGCCGTTCTCCGGAGCTACCCTGTCCCATCTGGGTGTTCCAGAAGCCCCCCAGTGAGTAGATCCACCAAAGGGACTTCTCATAGGGGAAGTCTAGCTCCTGTTGCAATGGGTTGATCAGATTTCCTCAGGGTGGTAATTACCAATTCGTATTGACAAGCCTGTGTGCAACCACAGCTGGCACTGGGATGGGACAGCGGTGGTGTGGGGTGGGCCTGGGGAGAGAGTATCTTGGTCCTGGAGAGAAGATTTCAAAGCAGGTTTTGGGGAGACTCCCAGATCCTGACCCTGGAGAGCCCCATTGTTGTTCTTTGTGCCACCTCCTTGCTCCCATCAAACAGCTCTCCCTTTGCAGGGAGCAGCCGTGGAACCATGGGAGGTCTGGCACGCCACTATTTTTGTAATTCATCCTGCCTGGGGGATGGTTTCTTGCCTTTTCCCGTGTGTCGTTTTGTCCTTTGCTCGTACTTCATGTGTTCTTTGTCAAAGGACCAAGAAAAGATCATATTTCAGCAGGGGAACAATCCCGTGTGGATTTATTTCAACCTGGGTAATTTCTGAGTTCTTGTGACTTGTGGCCCATGGAAATGCTTGTTCTTCTTGAGACTGGATTGAGGAACGGAGCCTGCTTGATTTGGTTTGTGATTCTTTGACACACTGATCTCAGCATTTGGGTCTTTGGCATCCTCTGAAGATATCTAGACCAAAAGAGGCTGTCTTTGTGGCCCAGTTTCAACACGTGTCAAACCAGTCCTCTGATGATCAGAGGAGGATGTCACCGTGTAAAAAGAGATGAGAATTTTTCTCTAAGGATTTTTGATAAATCCTTACCAGATACCAGATAGTGTTATACCAGAGAGACGTGCTTGCTTTTTAAAAAATTATTACATACGTATACAAATATATATGTGTATCTATATATTTATGTATCAAAATTTTAAGCCCTGCAGAATTTCAATTTGTTAGAAATCTGAAAGAAAAATTTGCTATATTGAAAGATAACGGAATTCAACCCAGTGAGTTTCCTTAAGGATTTGGAAAAAAATTAATAATTGCAGAGAAAATAACTATTTGGACTTGGTTATAGTTTAAGATCCATTTCCTCAATCCAAGAAAAATTCCAGGCATCCCTTAGCCATCAGCAACCAAAGGGGACAGTGTGAAGGAACAGTTCTCTACCAAATTTCGCATTCTTGAGGCAACAAAAATCCAAATGCTCACAGCTATTGAGCGGAAAGATGGTTTTCTTTATTTCTTTACATAAATAGGCTTTGCTTCACTGTGATTTTGGTACTGGGGGCATAATTTCTTCAGTTCAGGAAATTTTTTTTTTTAATACAGAGCCAGTACATTTCTGTTTTAAAGGAACACAGTAACAACAATAAAAACTCAACACTGATATTTAAAAGCTTTTTCAAAATGTAAAAGAGAGTTCAGGTTGTACCATGCGTAGATGTACAGAGCTAGGCTGAGCCAGGAAGCATCACACTTTCTCTGGAGAAATCTGGAAAGAGTTGTCTCTATAGCTCTTTTTCTCCTGCAGGCTCTGAGCAATTGTGGACTTAAGAAATATAAGCTAATTTTTATTTTAAGCTAAAATAAATCAAAACTAAGGTAAATCTGATAGACACAAATACATACAGTTTTCTAATTCAAGCAATGTATGTCAAAGCCAAATATAAATATCTTTTAGATAATTAAGCATTTTACCTTATCTCTGCTGGGCACCCACCTATTCATGCCAATAAACTAAAATTAAACTGATTTTTTTGCCCACTTTTTATTCTTTAAAAAAATTTTTTTTTTAATTTTAAAGATGTGGGGTTCAGTTCAGGGTTAGGTAGACAAATGTTCATTATGCAGGTACCCTTTAAACTGATTTTTTAAATCCTTATTATCTGGATCTAGAGGGAAACTTTCCCGCCTTTTGGAGAATTATAGGGGTATCTGTTTGATTGTCATTGCCAAAGTATCGTGACAGTATTCCTTTGTAGTGAACTCGGATTTTCAGGAGGTTGAATAGTTAGATTTTTTTTAAAAAAAAAATTAAAAACAGACTGGTTTCCCGTGTTGCTGAAGTATAAGGAACTCTTTTAAAAAGTGGAGAGAAAGAGATGATACGGGTGGTCAAGGTTGATCCCAGGGCCCAGACACACATACTTAGACAACTCTCTAGATCCATAACAGATTAGAGCTGACTTTTTGTTGTTGTTGCTGCTGATTTTTGTTTTTGTTGATTCACACTCATTTGTCTAACCAGGAAGCATGGGTGGAAATGGCAGACAAAAAAAGGACAGAGCTGGTGTACCTATAACTTACTGATATTTATCTGCAAAACTGGATAGATGAATAATTTTCTTCCTTTAGTAAGACCAAGTCCCCTCTGACACAGCAGGAAAATCTGGTTTTAAAATAAGACCACAAAAATCCTTACTAGAGAAAGAATGATAACCCCCAGTGGGTGGTCTACTTCTTATAAGCTAATTGTTGGCTTTAAATATAGATGTCTCAATGCCTATTTTCTATCAGTGATTTCTTTCCAAGATGAGGGAGTAGGGTTTGTTTATTTGTTCTAGAAGTGTTCAGAATACTTATAAAATACAAAAATAACGATTAAAGTATGTAGGGCCTCACATATAGGTAGCTACAGAATGTATAGTTGAGGCTGATGGGCTGTTGTGTGGATCGCACGGGACCTTAAAGGCTCGTTGACCTCAGATACCAAGATGATTCTGACCGTCTGAGGCTAGTTACAGCTGGAGCCCCAGCTCTCCTTACAGGTTTTTGAGTCAGGTTGTTTGGAATTAACCAGCTGATACCTTTTCGGTGGAGAAAATGTGTGTAAGGAAAAGCACATTGCTACAGGCTTGTGCATTTTGTGGAAGTCTTCCACTCCGCTCCATTTGTAGCTGCAGGCGTTTCACATAGCATCAACTTTGGTAATAAGTTTGTCTAAAGCTTATACAGTCTGTTGGCTTGGATGTATACAGATTTAGATACAGGTTTTGACATGTGTTTCCATAAACATCTTTACAGCAACACACAATACCTACAGGTGTCTAGACTGTGTACATACAAGTATGTGCAGACATGCCTCATCTATATATACTGTAATCTGTTACAATAAATACATTTTAAATCATCATTTAACATGTATGTGGTACTTCTACAATATACACTGTTTTCTTTATTTATTGTAACATTGGAAAACCAAAATGCAGGGAGAACAAAAGTATCCCAGCATCTTCATCCTATACATTTGGAATTAGTTTCAGTTGGGCACATCCGAGATAAACTCAACTTTCAAGAAAATGTGTACATTATTGAATCATCTGTGTTAGAATGACACCTGTGCTTGATGACTTCGGTTGAATAGCTTTATTCTGGATCTCTCATAACTAAAGCTGAATCCAAAGACCTGAAAAAGGACCAAAAAAAAAAAAAAAAAAAGAAAAGAAAAGAAAAAGAAGAAAAAAATAGTGAAGTAAAGCGCAACCAGTGGGGAGAAAACTGGCTCTGGTTTCCAGGGTGGAGACAAGGGTGCCGTGGTCTTGTAGCGGCTGCGCTAGGGGGGAATGGTGATTATTTTTCATGCTTGTCACAGCTAAATGGTCTTTAACACGAGAAAACTTTAGAGGTTATGATTTCCTGCTTTATTTTCATTTAAGCTATCAAAAGAGGTTATTCACTTGTCAGTCAAAAAGTGAAGACCTCCCCCATATATATATATATATATATATATATATATATATATATATATTTTAATCTTGTCTCTTTGGGTTATGACCCAACAAGCGAAGCACCATTAATATAATTAATTTATTTAAACTAGTTTCTCATACACGATGTTTAGGGTTTGGGTAGTTATTCAATCATCCTTCCTTAGTTTGATTCTATTCCTTGTACTTACTTATCAAAGCCTAGACCAATGGTGCATCAGAGATGCAAAATCCCACTTAGAATACTCTCCAAGTTTAGTTTGCTTTATAAAGCAGCAACGTTCTGTTACAGACGGGGAAAAAAATACAGGTTACAGAGAAGAATTGGGGGTGTTTTTTTCTTCTTGAATTAACTTTTAAAATAGTCTAAGTAACAATTAGTAAATTATTTAATTTAAGTTCGCAGCCCCACCTGGTACCAGGCGAACTTCCCCTCTTAATTATTGCGGCCCTAGGAGCCTTCACATTGTAACTTATTTATTTAACTTATTCAGCATCTGTGACAGGTGCACTGTATAGTTTATATTTTTTATTTAAAACAACAGAGAGCACTGCAGTTTGTTTGCTGTCAGAGCAACAGAGCAAATTGTGTGGACAAGCAATGACTATTCAGCCTGAACCTGTGCATTCAGAAAACATAAGCCGAGACCCTGCCTCACCAGCCTGGATTTCGGGGCTTCTATACAGAAACTGGAAAAATAAATTTTAAAAAAATCATAAGCAAAACAGAGACACCCTTACACTAGCTGCTTCCAAGAATGAACTCTGTGTGTGTGTAAAGCGACAAAATGAAAATGGAAAAAAAAAAGCAGAAAAAAGAAAAAAAAAAAAGGAAAAACTTTCTATTTCTAGTGAGAACCAAAGAAGGCTACCTCACTGACTTTTTCCATTTGTAATTTTAATCGTGTTGATGACACCAAAGATACCAAAGATTTCTTTCTCTGTGCGGTCTGCATTTTGCTTGTGCTCTTTTCTAATTTGAACTATTCTCTCTGACGTATGGTATGTACAGCCACAGCTCAGATACCCCAAAGAAATGATTATCTATGCGACGGTGGCTGCTAATTTGGAAAAGGGATATTTTCTGTGTTTCTCTCATTTGTTTGCTGTCCCCTCCACGTGGTCAGGGTGCGTGTTCAGATGCTGCTGTAATTGGATTCCTTAAATTCTGATTCCAAATGGGTGAAGAAAACTGGTTGGAAATGGCCTTCAGTCCTAGCCACGGCCCCATCCCTGCCCTGGAGCTACCGCAGAAAAGATTTCCAGTTACTGAACCACAGAAACTCAGTCCATGAATAGTGGAGCTGGGAGGGACCTTAGGAGTCATGTCATCCAACCCCCTATGGCCTGGAGAGATCCAAGTCAGATAAGCATCTAAAGGTAAAAGCCCACACATACCTCCTTGTCCCGCCCCAATGCTGTAACCATTGTGCAGCACTACCTCTGCGTGAGACCCGTCCCACGTTTATAAATAGAAAGGTGGTGGTCCTTTGGCAATGAGCAGGGACTGGGATTTACCATTTAACATTCTCAGCCCATAAAAATAGCCGCAAGCATTTTCAGTGTCATGTTAGTATCTCAGCATAGTCACATGTGATCAGTCGCTTAATAAAGGTGGCCTGCCTTGAAATATCAGGGCTCATACAGGGGTTTTTGCCCTGGAAGGTACATACTGACCCAGCGTGACCACTTTTGAACTTCTTCATAGCAAAGTGTTATATAAATAAACTTCTAATTCAGTGGGAGGAGAAAGCTCATTCCTGGCCTGATGAGTTTGATTATGAGGGATATTTTAAAGTCAGCATTTATCAAGAAAGGGAATTTGATCACCATTTGCACACATGACATTTAGGCTCTTCAGAGTTTTCCTTTTCACTTATAGGTGTTTACATTTCATTTTTAAAACGACTCTGTCTTTATGAGGAAAGTTTAAGCCTTACTTGGTTTGATGCTAAAGGGTCAAACATAGTAAATGAGAAAAGACCCCAAAATTTCAGAGGAATGGACATGCCAATTTAAGAAATAGCTACTTAAGGTTGTTTCTCGCTTTCCTTCTTATTCCTGAAATTATTCAGTCTTCTTTAAGTTTCTTTTGATTCCATTACATGATTAAATCACTATTAAGACCCATTCATCAAAGTGATCTGTATGTTAGTCAATGAATCTTTCTCAGCTTTTGACTAAATGGGTTTCAGACACATGCAAAGATCCGCCTCTAGTCCATATAGCTCATTATTGGCATTCGTGTTTTGCATTTTACATAATGTAGTCATCTCGGAGCTTTTAAAGAATCTATCTAAGCCGGGCTCGGTGGCTCAGCCTGTAATCCCGTGCCTTGGGAGGCTGAGGTGAGCGGATTGCCTGAGCCCGCGGGTTCGAGACCCGCCTGGGCAGGCGATATCTTATCTCTACAATAAATCAAAAAATTTGCCGGGCGTGGTATCGCGCGCCTGTAATTCCGGCTACTCGGAAGGCTGAGGCGGAAGGATCGCCGGAGCCCAGCGGGCCGAGGCTGCGGTGGCCGGGAGCGGCCACTGCACTCCAGTCTGGGCGATGGAGTGAGACGCCAACTCCAAAAAAAAAAAAAAGAATCTATTTAGACAAAGAAGCTAAGAAAGGAAAAGACCAATGAACTCATCAGTTCGACAGAGCGTAGCTAGTAGAGGAATATACAAGGCAGACCGACAAGCTATAGGAAACACTCAGTTGTCCTCTTTCTGAAGTTTCCAAGCACCATCCTGACATAAAAGTTCCCTCCCGTCCGAAGAAGCTCAGAGCCCTATCTTCTCCCTACTCAAGGCAGACCTGTAAGGCCTTTTTCCCAAAGAGCAAATTGCTTTTGTTTTCTTCCGAAATTCCTATTGGAAACAGAATTCTCAGCATCCCTGGGAGACACCACAATGATGACCTAATTCACTGAGCAGCAGAGTGCTCCCTGAAAAGCCAAGTTCACCTTCCCCACCTTCCCACCGCCAAGCCCCTACGAGAGAGGATCTAGAAAGAGCGATGGCAGCCGGAACACAGAAAACATCCCCCGATGGCAGACCCCTCCTCAGCAATCCCCCCAGCCTCATGCTTCACTTGCAAAGTGTGACATAACCACGGGACGAGTGCCTTGCTTGAACCAAAGCAACGATTTAGCCAGTCTGGACCTCTCTGTGCTTTTTTTAATCCTTCCTGTGAATACCTCAGCTTCAACTGGGCCTCCATACAGTCAATTGGTGGGCTTATTGTACTGTGGTGCTTTGCAATGCAACCCTGCAAAGAACAAGATTTGTACTAATACCAAAGGTTCTTTCTCTGTGTCTCCTCTCTGCCTCCCCCATTCTTCCCTTTTTTCTAGTTCTTCACGGTTCCAAAGCTTTACTATGAACCTGGGCATGTTGGCAATGCAGACCGCGCAATTCCTTACCGAATTTTCTCAGATATACCTCATAGATAATAGTGTTTAGAGTAATGTTATTATAGCGTATGTAATAAATTATTCACTGTTTCTTTTGGTAACTGTGATTTAAAAAAAGAAAAAAGAAAAAAAAGCTTTATACGTTTTAGGTTGTGCTTTTGTAATAGACGAAAAGGTGCGCTTAAAAAAAAATGTATGTTCTTTTCTTCCCCTTTGGATTTTATTTATTCTGGATTGGGGAAAGTTGCAGAATGAGCCCAAAGTTTACAGTTTCATATTTTGCTGAAGAAACAATCTGTGTTCATTTGCTCTGTTGAAAAAAAAAATAATTATTTTCTACATTTGTGCTACTTGGTCTGAACAATTAATTGTTCTGTGTTAACAGTGTAGTATTATAATTAGCAACTGCCAATCAGTGCTATAATTTTATGCATGAGGCTAAAAATTTAGCAGTGTGATGCATTGTGGTCTTAATAGCAACATTTTTCATTTTGAACTAGGTCTTCCCCTTTGGTTCAATGGACTTTATTTATGCATGGGCGCCTATTGTTTGTTAGCAGTTGTGGGACCGTTGTGTATACATTAAACTGTGAAAATGTACACAGTTCAGCCTCAGACCGTGGTAATATTGGTTTACTGGGAGATGTCTCGCCTCAAAAATACCTTTACATCTGTTGGGATCGCAAAGTGAGCCAGATTGAATTGGGTTCAGATTTTATCATGAGAAAGGTTATTCCAAGTTTGTTAGCTAGTTTGCATTCCACAAATCGGTGTCCTCATAACCCAGCTATGTCACTGTATTCAAGAGGGGTTTGAAAACCTCACCCCTGCATATTTCGTTTCCACTGAAAGGAGTGATTTTGGCTTTACGTTCATGACCTTAGACCTAACTGGCCATGTTTGTGGAGATGCAGATTTATCCAGCTCTGGCCCCTTTGATCTCTGCTTGGGAATGGCTATTTTTGACTGTGTGTGGTTTCTTCTAATATTTTGTTGTCGGGTCAGTTCCCAGCAGAAACTCAAATGACATCAATAACAATAATTCTTCTCTGGCTTTTTCATCCACTCTCCCCAACAACCCCACCACTGTGCCAGTGATTTCAACCAACATATAAGGCCATTCCCCCAAACTTGACCTGTGCAGCTTTACCGTGGTTCTTCCTCCTTAGAGTCACAGGTGACTCTAACTGACTTTACCTAACCCGCAATATTACACTCACCTTCTAAAAGGGAATGTAAGAAGAAGTTTTGAAACTCAGTTCAGGAAAACCACCTTCTTTAAATCCCCCAATTACCTAAGGTCTCTGTATCTCAAGAAGTATTTTCAGTTGCAGTGGTTTGGGCAAGCTTGTTCTTTCTTATATTTGGGTTCTGAGACCCATTCTCAAGTCCCACACCTATTTCCTAAACCAATACTCTTGACATAAAGCCAAATCAACTGCCAGACACACTTTGTTTTGCATAAGAGAGTGAAGCTTGGGAAACAACGGTGGGAAGGCAGCAGTCTGCTATGCAAAATATTGGAAATCACTGACGGAGGAGCGTTCGTTATTATCTGTCAATGAGAAGATATTGGGAATGCGCTCTCATTAATTATACAAGGAAACAATATTTTTATTTGGCCTCATAAAGTAGACTGTGATAATGAAAACTTTGTAACAGAGTCTCTTTTATGTTTTCCCTATGAATCTGCCAAAGATGGGAATGGATACAAGAATTTTAAAATCGGCTTTTGTAAGACAGTTCATCATTGTAATCGTGTTTAATCTTCCAGAAAGCTTTATATGTTTTTCCACAATAAAAAAGATCTCCTCACACCCACAGACCCACAAACTGTTTCTCTTGATGCAGACAGCATAGTGTCTACAATCTCCAAGTGTATTTTTGATCCAAAGAAAACAGAGGGGTTTTGAGACGTGAGTGTGCCCAGCCTTTCTCATCACAGGCAGTGCATGGGTCCTGCTCACGAGAATTTGCCAAGAACACTTGTCTTATGAAATTTGAGGGATATTTTGTTGTGCCATTTTATGTCCTTTTTTTTTAACATTGTGGAAAGTGATATGTTGAATCGAGTGTAAGCTGAGTTTCCAGACAACTGAAGTAGCTACATCATGAATGTTATTTTGCTATTAAAGGGTTTCTACTCAATACTTTGTGCCAATGGATGTCCTTTTCCTTGGAGATGCAGAACTGTGGAATTACCTCAGTTTGGCCTGCTTTTCCCGTCTGCTCTCGTGAGGGAACGTGGGCCTGGCCTGGGAAATGGCAGATCATGGGCTAGGAGGAAGGTTTGGACTCTAGGAAGAGATCTTCACATCCGTCCACTTTAAACAGAACTGGGCCAAAACTCTACCCTCACTCTCTCTCTGGGCGCCAACACAGTCTGTGATTTCTTGGCCTTGAGCCCATGCCAGCCTGAAGGCAGACCCCCGTTCATACAGGAAAAGCAAGCAAGAGAACAGCAACCTCGACTTCTCTATGGCCCACCAGACCACTCACCTTTCCCTAAGGCAGGCTCCACCCAGCCAAGGCTGTGTTGACCCATCTGGGACATCACTGAAGACACCTTCCCCCATCCTGACAATTGCGGAGGGTCCAGGTCCCCTCCATCCAGTGGGGGCTCTTCCAAATCAGAAGCCCCCATCCCTCCAATCCTCTGTATCCCATTTAACTACCCCAGCTAGAACTTTTGGAGATGATTATTTAGAAAACAAAGAAAGGCATGGAATGGGGTTTTCCATTGTTTTGTTCCCAAGTTACATGTAACTATTCCCAGTTCTTTGATCTGGAAAAACACGAGAGGGAAAAGGAAGTCCCACTGTCTCTCCATGCCTTGCTTCTGTCTCAAGGGGCTGTGCGCATTCATCTATCTTAGGTGACGGGCTGAACCCTAGCTACTGTGCCAACCAAGAACACGGCCCCTCAGTGCATACGTTATCTCTGCTTGAAAGTCCTGTTCAAGACGCTGTAGAACTTGGAGATTTTCCCCATATCCTTTGCCTTAGCTCAATTTGTTATTGAGCGTAAGAGTCAGCTTGCTGTCTAGGATGATGACAGATGATGACAGGGAACCTCCGCTTAGGAAGTAAGGTTAAATATCCAAACACTATCTAGCTATTGGATAGGTAGTCTTACTGTTAATAGACACTTTCTTGAAAGTAGAATATCCTCTCCTCTCTTTACTATGCTGCTTTCTACTATACAAGCCCAAGTAGTGGCAGCAAACGTCTTACCATGAGAGGCGGTAAAACACCCGGCATACTGAAATTTCTGAAACAAGAACTCGCTTCACACTGACAGATTGATAAAGAACCCCTGAAGGTTGGAGCCGGGGGCTGAGATGGCACGGGCATAACCCTGGTGTTGGCTTCTCTTTCAATCCCTATCTCTAATCACCAAGTCTTATTTTTTTCCCTCAACCCTAGAGCAGTTTAGTCTTTTCTCCCCAGGTCTAGAAGCCAAAGAATTTCATAGGCAAAGATAATTCGGGACTGGCCAACATTTCAATTAGTTCTTTCCTTCATCTGTTGCTTTTCTCAAAGAAAGTGTTTTCCTGGACCACAGAGAAAGAGCCTGGCCAAGTGCTCCATCCTTTACCTATTCCCATTAATACTTCACTAGCACAGGTGATACAGACTCTTTCTTGGTCAGTGAATTCTTACAAGAGAAATTATCCTCCCACTGAAGTGAGTGAAAACACATTTCAACATTTTTTTCTTCCATTCGGTTTTGTTCTCAGGATCTAAGTCAGTCTTGTTTCTTTTCTCACTTTATGCCCTGACCTCAGTTGTCTTTATTTTGGGTATTAAAAATACCTTTTCATTTCACATGCTGGCCAGCAGAGCTTGAATCCTTTCTTCTAATCTGTTGGTTGCTTGATGGTATTTAAAGGCGACTGTATTGAGGGAAGAAAGGAGAAGGTAAAGAGAGGAATTTGTCCCAGCTCTGTTTAAAGTTTTTAAATAGAAAAGAGACTCATTAAACTAATGGCCACAGAGTGTGAGCCTTCCTGTCAAAGACCATGCTCTGCCACCTGCCTTCTATGTAGCAGTTCCAGAAACCCAGCCCTTTAGTGGAAATCAAAACGTCTTTCATAGTTCTCTTTCCAGATTCCAAGAGGACAAAGAGACCCGATTGTCGCATATACACCTCTTGCTTTATTTTCTTGCTTTTGCCAATATTATCTCCAAGAAAATCATAGGGGGAAACTTTCCACTGCTCTTTTTCGTCAATCCCTCTGATATCTCCTTCATGTTCAAAATCGGGAAAACACCACTCCTAAAATTTGCATTCCCTTCTGTGTTGAGAAAGAAAACCTACACACAAATCCACGCTCTTACTGTCTTCTCAGCCTGAGCTATACGTTTCCAAAGCAGATTATAATCCAGATTTTGCCCCATCTCAGACATGTCAAGTGAGACGGTGCTGAAAGATTCTCCAGGGATGGTCAGTCAACAGGGTATATGTGCAGTGGCTGCCCTGGATCCTGGTGGGGACGAGTACTACACATCATTATTGAAGGGTGCTTGCACCTTGGAAAGCTCCCGGTCCTTTGGAAAATTTCTTTGAGTGTTCATTGCATTTTCAGTTTTGCTCATTTCCCACCCTGATGTTTTGTCTGCAACGTTGCTTACACTGGATTCTTTCTATTTTTATTCCTATCATTAAATGGTAGTGCTGTAAATTCTGCAATTAATGTTAAATAAACGGCTTTAATTCATTGACCATGGCTCTGTTGCCTTCTTCCTCTTTCCATGGATGGAATTAAGCGCTCTTTCCCCTACAACCTCCCATTGTGGTTTCCTAAAGAACAGTAAAGTTTCTCTAATTAGTGAGACGACAACCTCTGCTTCTGATAGGATGGTAACCACATTTGATAACCAACAATCCTATTATTCCTGTTAGAAGTCACAAGAGATTAGGAATGTCCCATAAGGACTACCTTATTCTTAACCTATGAAAACTTTAGAGATGACCTATCCTAGCCTTATCTTTGTAGATAGGACAATGTAGATCTATTATATAGATATGTAGTCTACATGAGGTCCCATGTGGTGAGTCAAAAGAAGGATCATGTTATTGTCACCTTACGGAAGAATCAAGAAAAACAGAAAAACAGTCTGGAGTCAGGAGGCCTCATATGACATCTAGACTCAGCCACAAATTAGTTGTATGCCTTTAGCAAGTTGTTTGAGCCTTCTGGACTCTGGTTTCTTCAGCTGTACAAGGTTAAGATTAGAGTCGGTTTTATCTAAAATTTCTTCCATCTTTTAATTTCCCCCCAATTTTTGAAGAATTTATATATGTGTGTGTGTGTGTGTGTGTGTGTGTGTGTGTGTATATATATATTTTTTTTGAGTTGGAGTCTCACTCTGTCGCCCAGACTGGAGTGCAGTGGCCGCTCCCGGCCACTGCAGCGTCGACCTGCTTGGCTCCGGTGATCCTTCCACCTCAGCCTTCCAAGTAGCTGGAACTATAGGCACGCACTACCACGCCCGGCTAATTTTTGATTTATTGTAGAGATGAGGTCTCGCCAAGTTGCCCAGGCGGGTCTCGAACCCGCGGGCTCAGGCAATCCACTCACCTCAGCCTCCCAAGGTGCGGGATTATAGGCTGAGCCACCGAGCCTGGCTGAATTTATATTTTTTTAAAGATCGTATCTTGGCTTATTACTTTCTATTAAGTTAATGGGTTAAAGAGTTTTTATTTATTTTATTTTATTTTATTTTTTTACTACAGTG
>CAUYQG010047017.1:0-18522 GCA_963574415.1 Tarsius wallacei | reverse complement strand
GCCCGGCTAATTTTTTTGATTTATTGTAGAGATGAGGTCTCGCTTGCCCAGGCGGGTCTCGAACCCGCGGGCTCAGGCAATCCACTCACCTCAGCCTCCCAAAGGCGCGGGATTACAGGCTGAGCCACCGAGCCCGGCTTGCTTTCCACTTATTAAAAGATACAGATTCCTCCCTGGCAAAATGGAAAATCTGAATTTTCCAGATATTTTATGTTCCAAGAGATTGGCTTTAAAACTGTAGAAGTTTAAGACATCTCTCCCATCAGTTCTGCGGGCCTGACATAATTACATAACAACTTGAATAAATATTGCTTATCAAGATCCCAAAGTGTGGTTTCCTAGACCTGCAGCATTAACACCACCTGGTAACTTGCCAGACCGGCAAAATCTCGGACCTACTGAATCAAAATGTCTAAGGGCAGGGCCCTGCAGCTGTGCTTTAACAAGCCTCGGGTGACTCTGATGAGGCACACACCTTTGGGGACCACTGCTCTAGACACTGCTCTGAAGCTGCTGGCTTTGATGAGGATGTGAAAGCCTCCTTGTGAAGCAGGGAGAGCCAGTGAAGAGCCAGCAGGACCGAAGAATCTCCAACAGGTGAGATATCACCCAGCTCCTTAGTAGCAGGGAACTGGAAAGTGGAATCTCCAAAGCTCCACCAGACTCAAGTCTAGCTAGAGGTCACTGAGTTGCCAATGTTCCATGCCTGTGCTTCTTGACTTTCATTGAGCAAAGAAACCACCTCTTGTTACCAACACAGATTTTGATTCGGTAGGTCTGGAGGGGGGTTTGAGATGCTGCATGTCAACAGCTTCTTGTACCAAGGACCACACCCGAATGGCACAGATTATACATTTAATCGGTGGTTCCCAAATGTTTTAGCTCTAGGACCCAAAGCACTTTCATTTATAAGGGCTATATATCTATTGATTTTATTGGAGAAATACTTAATTTATTTTAAAAATAACAATAAATCCACTATGCATTAACATGCTGGTTTGTTTTTAAGTTAGAAAAATACATTTTCTAAAATATAAAAATAATAATGAGAAGAGTGGTATTGCTTTACATTTTTGCAAATCTCTTCAACTTCTGGCTTAAGAGAAGCCAGCTAGAGTTTTATCTCTGCTTTGGTATTCAATCTGTTGTGACATCACAGGTCATGAAATTTCTAGAAAACTCCACTGTACCCTCATGAAAGAACGAAAATGAAAAGGTAAACAAGTATCTCAGTATTACTCTGAGAATAATTATGACCTTGTGGACTCACTGTACCATACTTTGAGACTATCTGCATTAAATAAAAGATTAGAAAAATTTTATTTATTTATCTAATTTTTTTTAGGGGGGGGTCAGAGTCTCACTCTATCACCCATGCTGGAGTACAGTGGCACACTCATGGATACTGCAGCCGTGACCTGTTGGGCTCAGGTGATCCTTCTGCCTCATGAGGCTGGGGCTTCAGGTACATGCCACCATGCACAGCTAATTTTTTGATTTATTGTAGAGATGATGTCTCACCAAGTTGCCCAGATTGGTCTCAAACCCCTGGTCTCAGGCAATTCTCTCACCTCCACCTCCATGCTGGGATTATAGACGGGAACTGCTGCACCCGGCTTGAGAAGAATTTTTAAAAGTTGGGCAACAAGGCTACAATATATAACAAGATATTATACATTGAATACAGTACAATAGATCATTAGGGGTTCTATAGTTTGTTAAGAGCATGGCTCTGGAGCCAGACTGCCTGGAATGGAATCGGGGGGCCCACCATGTACCAGCTGTGTGACTTTACGCATTTTATTTACCTGCTCTGTGTTTCAGAGATCCTTCAGCCATAAAATGCAAATAATAATCATATTTATCTCTTACAGTTAGTGTAAGAATTAAATGAGTTGGCTGAGCTTGGTGGCTCAGCCTCTAATCCTAGCACCTTGGAAGGGCAAGGAGAATGAATTGGCTGAACCCACAGGCTCGAGACCCACCCAGGCAACTTGGCGAGACCTCGTCTCTACAATAAGTCAAAAAATTAGCCTGGCGTGGTCGCGCACACCTGTAGTTTCGGCTACTTGGAAGGCTGAGGTGGAAGGATCGCTGGAGCCCAGCAGGTAGAGGCTGCGGTGGCTGGGAGCGTGCCACTGCACTCCAGTCTGGGCAACAGAGTGAGACTCCAACTCAAAAAAAAAAATTAAATGAGTTGATAGCATGTAAAGAAGAGCTTGCCATATGATAGTAACCCTACATAGGTGTTGGCTATTGTTATTATTTGACACACTGAATGAAGGTGATCATTTGGGTAACTAAATATCCTTAATGTAGGGAATTTGGGCAGAAGGAAGGAGATAAACTGCTGTGTAGAATCAGATAGAGAAGAGCTAACTCTTCCTACTTTTGCCTGAGGCACCTGAAAATCATCCCACAGACTCAGAAGGTCTCCCCTCATCCCATCCTCCATTCCCCATCCCCACAGCTAACCACCCCAATATAAATTTAATGAAAGAAAGACGCCATGAAAAAAAATTCCGTCTCAGGAGTGGTCTCAAGACACTGGCGACTGAAAGTTCCCAGCAAGCAGTTCTGTGCCCCGAATTCCCTCTGGCTCTTAAGTCCTTAACTTCAAGGACTATCCTTAGGAAACAGCAAGCCATCAAACCACAAAAACAATGAGTGCTTCAGGCTTCAGCAGAATCCAGAAGCAGCTCCAGGACTGACTGAAAGACCCAAATATTATAGAAGAATCAGCTGTGTCTCTGGGAAAATGACCTGAGCCAGTGAAACCCAGAGTGGAGACAGCAGGTCTTTGGGGAAGGAAGCTGGCGGTCCTGGGTCACATACCAGCCTGCTCTAAGCCCTTCTCTGAGATCTCTCTTCTCAAAGATCCCACAAGCTCCTCAGCAGACCACTCCAGTGCTGAGTTCTTCCTCACTTATATGGAGGGGGCCATTGATCTTTCTTCCTGAATCCCCACCCCTGCCCCACCAAGTCCCCCCCAGAGAAGAACAGTCTACCTTCAACTCCCTCCATGGTAGGAGCATGACTCCCCCCGTGCTGTGTGCTCTGTACATGTGCAAGAGTTTATAGACCATGCTGAGGTTTCCCAGATGGTTTCCAGGTTTCTGTGGTTATGTCTGGACTCCCTTGAAAGGGTAGTCATTCTGTGTGTCAGCTACCCAGGGAAAAGGTAGGTGTTTAGATAGGAAATGAACTCAGAGGTAGGGCATCAGGCAGTAGGAAAGGAGACTTACCTCCCTCTGCCTCGGATGTGCTCCTGAGTTAGGGGGTGGCCAGGGCAGCCCCAGCTGCAGGAAAGCGGGCTGCAGCCCAGATCACAGAAGAGTCAAGTGTACTTTATAACTGATCGCCTAATTCAGTGAGAATGTCCCTCTTCACTTTATTGCTCCTTTTTCTTTCTTTCTTTTTTTTTTTTTTGAGTTGGAGTCTCTGTCGCCTAGGTGGGAGTGCAGTGGCACACACATGGCCACCACAGCCTCGACCAACGGGGCTTAGGCGATCCTTCCACTTCAACCTTCCAAATAGCCAGAACTACAGGTGCACACTACCACGCCCGGCTAATTTTTTATTTATTGTAGAGACGAGGTCTCGCCAAGTTGTCCGGGCTGGTCTTGAACCCACGGGCTCAGAAAATGCACTCACCTTGGCTCCCAAAGTGCTGGGATTACGGGCTGAGCTACTGAGCCTGGCCTTATTGCTCCTTTTTCTATCCTCTGGTCTGGCCCAATGGCTTGTGGCCCTGGCTGCACCTTAGAATCAGGTGGCAGCTTTAAAAATTACAGATGTCTGTGTCTCACCCAACCTCAACTCTTGCCTATCTCAGTCTGGTTTCAGATATATTATAGGTTACATTAAGGAAAGGGCCCTGGGGAGTGTACTTGGGCCAGAACATTAAAGGGGGTGCAGCACCACTTCTCCATTTTTGCCACCCCAAAGGGCTGTGGTGGTAGCAGGGGTGGGTGCCTTGTTAGAGATCCAAGCAGAAGGTCAATCTTGGAGAAATGGAGACACTATGGGTTGAGGCTAGGGAGAAGGGTGAGCACTGGTAAAAAGAGCTCTGCGACATACTTCACAGAGGTTTCATTCAGTTAAACATTCTGCTGAGGAGGATGTGTTCATGTATGGTGTGTCACCACAAGCAAGGTCCTAGACTAGGGTATCAGAATAAAACTTTTCTAAGATGATGATGAAATAGATTTAGTCCATCAATTTCCTTTGTTAGGAAAAGGTGGCACCTGAGATACCGGGTAAAATGACCACAGAATGAGAGATGTTATGCTCTGTCAATATCACTTATGCCCAAATTAAAATTGTTTGGGGAAGACAAGCGTTTTTACTTATTTATTTATTCAATTTAATTTTTTTTTTTTTTTGGTGGAGATGGGGCCTTGCTATGTTGCCCAGGCTGGTCCTGAACTCCTGGCCTCAAACGATCCTCTCATCTCAGCCTCCCAAAGTGCTGGGATTACAGGTGTAAGCCACTCCACCCAGATAAGAATTTATTTTTTAAAGTTTACTTAAATATATTTGGGAAATAATCAAACTGTTCATGAAGCCCATTATCTATCACCAATCTAAGTAACATTCTGATTCATCATTCAGAGGCATTTGCAGTTAGGGAATGGTAAAGTACCAGTGTCACGGCCTTCAGTATGACAGAAATTAGAAAGACACTCAGATTAGAATGGCCTTCTCTTTGATCTTTTAAAATTTTACAGTTCAAACCACTTTTAAATTCTGAGATATTTCAGGAAAAAACAAATTTAGTTTTTAAAAAATTAAGATGAAGTAATTTGGCATTTTAAGAAATTACGTCCTCTTATAAATAACAAAAGTACACATTACAGAGTCAATCTGAAAAACTATTTCAGAAGATAACTTAATTCTTCAGTTTATACCTGCAAAAAAAAAAAAAAAAAGCAACTTAAATATCTGTCCCTTGGGTTTGTTCCCCAAGTTGAAGCCTGAATAAAATTTTCACGTCTAAGTAAAAAAACCTTCTTAACAAGAACTTACCACTGAAAAGTTAAAATATTCCAAACTCTCTATTAAACAAGTATACACTTCAAATAAAATATCTGCTCCAAGTAAATGACTACATATACCTAAAATGCTTTACCTGTAAGACCATTCTTTTGAGGCTTACACATTGTGATTGAACATCTCCTTAACTAAATTACTAAACACACACACACACACACACACACACAGATTCTGCCTACTTTTATAGATCTGAAGTTCTATTGGGGCAACTGAGATAGTTCATTCTAGTAGCTAGTCATCTGGGCTAATCCAACCCCACAGACCCATGGCAGGGGCCAGGGTGGTAGAGGGGGAGAGATTTACATCCTTGTGGATATGGCCACTGATTTCAGAACAGGCTTGGGAGACAGGACAGTTGGAAGAGCAACTTGCCTTTCCATGTGCTCTCCCACAAGCCCCCTAAAATACCGCGTGTATGTGTTGGGGGGAGTGTGTGTGGACCAGCTGTAATTTCAAAAATAGGACAAAGTATGTTGTAATTCCAATTCTGGATGATGAGCTTTCACACAGCAAACACAAATATACAGCAAGACTGAAGAAAGAAAAACGTGGGAATACAAATCTCTTTAAAAATTTTCTTTGTTTTCAAACAAAGTACATTTCAAAAGGGAATGTGTCAGTCTTTGATATAACTTCCTAAAATCAAAGCACAGCCCATCACCTAATCTGACTGATCAACACCGTAGGAAACATAACATAGAAACTGTCTCTAGCTCTCCTCAGGTCATCTAGACAAAGAGTCCCACTCTACTGGTCTACTTTTCTTTCACTTATTTTTTATTTATCTCCCAAATGTGTTGAAAAGTGATCTGAGGTATGAAGCCTCTGGCAGTAAATGGCTGTGCCCCCCTAGGGTTACTGCTGAGCCCATTATGAAGTTGTGTAGCACACACACGCTGGGCACTGGGGCTGGGGTGGGAGGGGGCGTCAAGTCAAGTGACTGGCTGGTGTGTGGTGGATTTCGCTCCATGAAGGAACCTAGTCTTTTATCTTACAGAAATTTTAAAGTCCAAATTGGCTACAGTAGATGTTAGCTGCTAGAAAAACAAAAACATATGCAATATCAGCACTAGCAGAATTAAAGACATCAATTACTACCCCTTCAGTTAGTAGGTGACACATTTCTCTAAGCCCCCGGAATGAACCCCTATTCTGTCCACTGTTTAGCTTGACTCTCTAATACTAGCAGTAGCTAGAGTTGAGAGTACAGTAACAATATAGTATTAATACGGGCAGAGCTTCACCACAATATACTATTCCCATGAACCTTTATACTGTGCAGTCACTGTGAGTCAGAGAATCTCCATTCCCCTTTCAAAGGACTAGAATGGCTTAGTAGCGTGTTCAATAGTTGAGTACCTACTATGTGTCAGGTACTTTTCTAGTTAGAGTATATATAGACACTCCATCTTCCAAATTTAATGAGAAAAAAAACTCTGGTAGTTTAATTGTCAGCAGTATGCAACTGCTGAATACATAAACCACAAACTACGTAAATAACAGGAACTCAAATAGACATGTTAACAGCTAAAGTCATTTTTAAAAAATCAATTCAATATGCTACATTGCAAGGAATCAATCACACTGTAATCATCATTTACAAACCAAAGTACAACACAGAACTCATGGGGGTATATGCAACTAGGTGGAAGTGTGTGGTTATGGACAAGTAGATTGAAACTGTAAATTATGTAACTGTCTCTTGTAATTACCCTGCTTGAGAATTGAAACAAACTTCCTGTATAATTTTGCAGGAGAATGGAGATGGAGATACAGAATTGCTTTTTAGTTGGTTTTGACCCTTCCACAACTATTTAATTATGTGTGAGGAGGTCAAAGAAAGTTTATGCTTAATTTATGAAAAGTTGGCAGGGAGGTATTTGAAAGTAAATCCTCTGAAGAGCTCCAGATTATTAATGAAATCTAGTGATTTCTCTTCCTCTTCCACAAAGATTTATCTAAATTATATGATAAAATAAACAATGTTTAAAGCAAATTCACGGGCATCATTCATTTTATTTGCTTTCTAAAAACTTTCATTACTATCTCCAAGTTTTTAACTGGATGCAACTGAAAAGCTGCAGGGGTAGAGGGCTGTCCAGGTCCTTGGATGCATCTTCTGCTTGGGTAGGGAAAAATCGTATTAACGTCCTGAAATTCATGGAGAAAAACTCCACCACTCGGCAAACCACAGGGCAGGACTTCTTATCCACATACAGAGAATCATCCTTTCCTAAAGAAGAAAGTCTGTTTTCTGATAGTCAGCAGAGGCTCGTTTCAGGAGGATTTTTCTTCCCTTTCTTAAAATCGTATTTTTAATATCTTTTCTCTTCTCTGCTGTTTCTAGTGCCTAAAGATCTGCCTCCAATTTTAGAACTGCTCGGTATTTTAGGGGAGGAAGGGCAATTCCTATACACACGTACAGTGTCCGCTAGTGTTCCTTTTCCCTCAAAAAAAGAAAAACAGAAAATGAACAACAAAAAGAAAACGAACAAAAAAAGTTCTTATGCTGTAGTGTCTCTTCTTTTATTTCTCTGGCCTCACAGTTATATACTTCCTTTTTACTCCACCCTTATTCTGCACTGCCATTCCTTGCCCGAATCCTCCATTGCATCACTATTCTGTTAACACACAACTCTTCAATTATGTTTTTCTAAGTTTAAGAGTAAAAGCAAAATTTACAGGAATGCTGTTCTCTAATGGACCAGACTCAACACTTGAGAGGCTATGATTCCAGTAAATTTCAATACATTCCCTTCACATAAAAATGACTCTGCAAAGGGTGACATGGAATTGATGCCCAAACACCAAATATTTGTGCACTCATGTTTTCATCATGTTTCATTAAAGCAGTAAAGATGAAAAGCTGTATCTCTCTTTAAAAGATGACAAATATGATGCCACCAATAAATTTTAAAAATTGTTCAGTTTTAAGAGTTATAAAAACTCAAAGCATTCCAGATGAAAGCTGTGGCAAAAACAAACACCACACACAAACACAAGCTCCAAGATACCACAGGTTGTAACCTCCCATTTTAAGACAATCACTTTCTTTAAAAATAAAATACAGATACAGAAAACAATACAAATATGTAGTGTAATGGGTTACTGTAAGGCAACTGCCCCTGCAACTGTCATCCAGGATCAAGAAATAGAAATTTATCAGCTATTCAAGAAAACCTCCTCCCATTTGTCTGAGCCAATCAACCTCTTCCTTCTCCCTCATAAGTAACCAATATCCCAACTTTTACAATAATCCCTTGCATTTCTTTATACTTTCATCACCAAAACATCCCAAGCATTAATACAGTCTTGTCCACTAAAGAAAACTAGAATATCTTTTAGGTCTCTTTCAATCTATGGGTTCCCTCTCCATCCCATTGTTTTTCTTACAATTTATCTGTGAATACACAGGGGCCATTTGACCTATAGTTTCCACAGTCTGAGTTTCGCAAACTCATACTGTAGTATTCCTCTTTACTCTGTATTTCCTGCAAAAGGGCAAGTAGATCTAGAGGCTTGATCAGACGTGGGTTCAATCTTTTGGCAAGACTACAAATTTCCTTGATCAGAAGGTATGTATTTCTGGTTGTCCCTCTTTTTGAAAAGTTTGCAATTGTTGATGGTTCAATGTCTAGATTCATTTGCAGGGGATGGAGGGAATTGCAAAATGTTTATATTTTAATTCTATCATTTTAATTTCATTTGTTTGCTGGAATACATTTATAAAATAAGGATTACCTCATTTAATAATTGGTTACCCAGTGGTTCAGTTTATATAGGAAAGGTAGGATAGATACATGCTTTATTTATTTATTTATTTTTAGTTGGAGTCTCACTCTGTCGCCCAGACTAGAGTGTAGTGGCCGCTCCCGGCCACTGCAGCCTCGACCTGCCGGGCTCCGGCGATCCTTCCGCCTCAGCCTTCCAAGTAGCTGGAACTACAGGCACGCGCTACCACACCCGGCTAATTTTTTGATTTATTGTAGAGATGAGGTCTCGCCAAGTTGCCCAGGCGGGTCTCGAACCCGCGGGCTCAGGCTATCCACTCACCTCAGCCTCCCAAAGTGCAGGATTACAGGCTGAGCCACCAACCCCAGCTGATACATGCTTTATTATGCCAGGTTTTAAGATGAGGAACTGGTTCTTATGATTTCCTAAATCAGTTCATTTTGTAGGAACTTGTGAGTTTAAACATTTGATAAATTTAAATCCACTGCAGTTGTTATCTTTATTATTGTATTTATTGTCTGGGGGGATCCTCCTCAAATGGACTCCTGAATCCTTTTGATATTACCCTAATAATTTTGTTTCCTTGCTATCTAGTATCTAGTCTGACAAGAAGGAACAACGTCTAATTCTCCTACTTCATTTAAAATGATGACTGAATTTGACCTCCCAAAAAGGACACATGCTAATTTATTGTGTAGAATGAGGCCTACCTGCAATACATTTTCTCAGCAACAATTTTTCAATACCTTCTGCTACATAATTGTACTGTATATTTTTTTCAATATAAGCAAATGGTTACATGCACAATGGATTTGCTTTGAATCCAAACATTTGTATATACTTTCAAAACATTAATTTAAAACAATTTTGTTGAAAAAAAGAGTTCCTCCACCATGTTAACCAAAAGCAGGACTCAGTATAAATAGTTACAAAACAGAGGTTTTTATACTGGCAAACATGAAAATGTAGCATGAATATTAGCATAAAAATATGTTAACCCCAAATTTATGGGTGAGAAAAAAAATCAGACTCCTAACTAGTATTTTTCTAACACAATTCTAAACAAGTTAAGGAAAATCTTTTGTTTTACCCAAAATAAAATGATTAAAAACAAAAAATAACAAGTAATAAACTAGCTTACAACCAGCTAAAGTTACCAATGTGTTGAGAAATATAGCAAACTTTTATACCAGTACACTCTATCTCAAATATAATGTCTCTACTACAAGTTAGAAAACATGGTCAAGTGGAATAGTTTCCTTGAAATCAACACTAGGTATAGTACTAATTTCAACCAACCAGAACAAAACTTTTCTTGATCTTGTTTTAGCAATGGAAAAGATGCTTCCTTACACATATCTTAACTGGGAAAATGGAAGAGAGTTGGAGGCATTTCCTGCCTGCCAAGCCCTGTGTGTATCTCTCCTACTTGGCATGGCAGGGCTGGGCTGAATCCTCTATGTCTGATCCTCCACTACACTACAGGCAAGGACTAAATCATTTGTCCTTATGTCTTCATCAGCTGGCACAGTCTATGTAAATAATGTTTGCTGAAGGAAGAAACGAAGGAATAATTAAGTGAAAAAAAAACCAGACTGAGAGGAGATCTGAGTTCAAGCAGCAATTCTGTCAGAAGCCAGCTGGGTGCATCTGGTAGGTGTTGACACTGATACAAAGAAGAGGATTAACTAGACTCAGGCATTCATTTATTCATGTATTCCCGCAACAACCCTTTATTATGCTTCCTCCATGTGCTAGGACTGTGCTTGTGGCTTGGAGTTCAGCAGTAACAAGTCCCTCCCCTCTTGAAAGTGTTGCTAAGGTTCCATTTACTGCTGAAGATTAGGTTATTCTCATACTAATTATCTGAATGGAATTTGTCCAGTAGTGAGTTTCAAAATGACTCATTGCAAATGCCAGTCAATGTTAGAAATCCAAACAAAGGATTTGTTAAAAAAAAAAAAAAAAATCCACCTGCGTGCCAAAACTTGAAAAAATTCTGAGCTATGTAAGGCAAAACAGTAGCTTTCAGAAAAAATGAGAGACTGCAGACCGTATGTTTCATATTTACAATGTTTTCATTGAAGCAATGAATACAAACTATTCTATAAGAGCTATTTATTTCCTCTTATTTATGACAAGCTTAGCTTAAAAAAAGATACACAAATAAATCGTTAGCTGCACTGTCTCATGCAACTCATTTCAATGCATTCAGTAACAGTCAACCCCTGAATAAATCACTGAGAGCTCAATTTTCAACCTTGATGTTATCTTTAGCATATTAAAATATATTGTACTTCAGCCCAATGTAATAAAACAGTAATGGCAAAGGCTTTTAGTGTAACATATTGTAATGAGAAAATAAGGAAAAATAGCCATTTTCCTTATTATATTACAGACTAGAATCCTATTAAAATATATGTCATCATTATACTTGATTACATGGGTCAAAGCAGGTCTTCCAAAACTCAGCAAAAGCTCAAGGATACAGCTGCAGGTTCAGTATTTTCCAACAAGTGTTATAGGGGTGGGTGTGGGAGTGGGGGATCCCTATCTTTGAAAGGCTATGAAGAAGTGAGTGCCATTTCAAAAGCATAACTTATTATTCTTTACTGACTGCCTTGACTGCACTCACCCAGGAGCACAGCTGTGGAAAGGCTAAGCAAGGAGAGACGCTTTCTTGATAGCTTCTACGGCTAAAGTTGGAATTTTCCTTCCAAAATAAATGCAATCAAGAAATGAGTTATCTTGTAAGAGAAAAGCAAGGAAAAGATAAGTGTCTCTTCAACCAGCTGTGTATAAATGTGAATTATAACACAGCTCTGCTTTCTCTGCCCAAGATTGAGAGTAGACAGCGACATCTTCTTTCTGATGCAACTTCAATGATCTTAAGATAGAGGCTGCATTTCAACAAAAATACCAGACCTCGAAAGAAGGCAGGTCACACCTGGCATCATTTGGAAGTTAGTAAACCACTGCTGATTACGTTCTAATAAAACACAATTCTTCTTTCTAAGAATCACACACGAAAAGATAAATTTACCATGAACTTTTGTAATATGCTTTATTTCACATTTGTTAGACAAATAATAAGAACATACTAAGTGTCAGGCTTTTCCAGGATGTGAGAATGCAACTGAGAACAAAGTCCATCCTCTCATGAAGCTTACTTCTGGCGAAGGACATGGGCAATTGACAATACATACAGTCACACACTGCATGACATTTCAGTCAGTGATGAGCCACATATACAATAATGGCAGTCCCATGAGATTATAAGACCATATTTTTACTGTTCCTTTTCTATGTTTAGATACACAAATACCATTGTGTTACAACTGCCTATGGTATTCAGTAGTAACATGCTATACAGGTGTGTAACCTGGAAGCAATAAGCTATATACCATAGAGTCCAGGTGTGGAAGGCTACACTGCCTAGGTTTATGTAAGTGTACTCTGAGAAGTTCACACTACAACAAAATTACCTAACGACACATTTCTCAGAATGAATCCCCGTAGGTAGGTGATGCATAAACTGTGTATAAAAGACCTACACAATATTCTAACTGACTTTGAACTTGTTAAGCCTAGAGTAATTTTTTTTTAATGGTCAATGCCACTAAAAATAAAGAGAAAGGCTCTAAGAGATGCCGTCACGGTCCCTCAAAGCACACCTCTGGAGCTTGGTTTGTGGGTCTATAAATGGGGGAAAGTGAAATATTTACCCTGCAGCCTACCCAAGATAGAGTTTATGTACCAAGTGAGGGTGCACCCATGGATATGACAGAATTCACATGCCTCCTCAGATT
The DNA here is from genome assembly GCA_963574415.1 of Tarsius wallacei. Lineage (NCBI taxonomy): Eukaryota > Metazoa > Chordata > Mammalia > Primates > Tarsiidae > Tarsius > Tarsius wallacei. The sequence continues at coordinate 5,926 of CAUYQG010047017.1, read as the reverse complement.
AAACAGATGAGGCTGCTGTGGTGGGGAACATGGGCATCAACAAGACATACAGGCACTGGAGTTCTGGACACCCTGGGGCTGAAGGGAGCAATACCTATGCCTACCGTACCCATTCTCAAGTCACCTGTTGGGAAGTGCAGCCCTAAGTTGGCCACACAGTGCAGAAATGCCCAGAGACCCCCACTGCAGAAGTACAGTGTCTCACCAGGGCCTGCCAGGCCAGGATGCAGCTTCCTGAGGAGAATCTGCCTGCCTTGATATAACCTGCCCTTGGAGAGAAGCTAGTGACTCTTGTCCTGGTTTCTTAGACTTACAACAGTCATGTAAAATGGCTTACTGGAACAGAATCTACTCGATTCCTACATGGAAACTTTCCAGAGGAGATAGCCAATCAGTACCAAAAATTTATTCCAAGAAGGCAATTTCCAGGTAGGATAAAGCCACTCTAAGTCTTTCCTTAAAAGCACTCTTGAGTTTTACTTAAATTATATTTTGAAACGTTTGTAAGTGGAAGCAGCTCTTTCAAACAAAAAGTTACTAAAGGCCTACTAAAATTGGAAGTTAATAGCTGGTGAGCCAAACTACTATGAAAAGTATTCGTTATTTAGATATCGCATAATACAACATTCAAGGCAGTACCGAGCATCTAAGACTCTGGGGAAGAAGTTTTCTCTGACAGATTGGACATGATTAGCTTCCCGACATCATACCCCTCTAGGTAGAGATGAAGTATGTGGCTTTCTTTCTGATTCTGCTTTATGGACTTAGAAGGGGAGCAGGAAACCAAATAAACCAAATAAAAGATGCTTTTCTTTTCTAAAGTGGCACTTTCTCAAGAAATCATCCAAGAACTATTAAGAGGCTAAAGGAAAAACAAGCCTGGGCATCTCTATGGATGTAGGTGGTTGTGGCTAGTTATGCAAGAGATCTCTGTCATTAGAACCAGAGGGGGACAGGTACAGAAAACCACACCAATTAATATTCGAGGGAGAAAGGAACGAAGTACTAATTGTGTCCCAAAACATTTTTGCTCAAAAGTTTATTATATTTTCTTAAATTTGGTGTGTGTGTGTATAGAAGTGGGAAATATTTTTAAGAAAAGAGAACAAGTAGGAAGGCATTGCTAACCACACTATGACATGAACCGAATTCATAACCTGGGGCTCTTTTCTAGCAGCACAGACTAATCACAGACACAGACCTCATGAAAGACAAGGTGAAGCTCTCAACATGTAAGATCACAGAAAATACCAGCAAAGGGGATTTCCTGAAGTGAGTGCTTAATTCAATCACTCTTGCTTCCTATGGTGACAGTCATGTCCATGAAGGACATCCCTGAGACACTGTACAATATTTTAGTACTGAATGAAAGAAGGCGAGAATTGAACCTGCTGACAAGTTTTTATGATTATTTTACAAGTAAACAGATACTAATCTTAAAAATGCCTGAATGTACAGTCCACTGATAAGCTTGCCATTAATTGATACTAATTGATAAACTAGCAAAAGATAAACACACTAGTCTAAAAAAAACTATAGATGTAAGTTTGTAGACTTTTGGATCCAGTTGTCATTACCCTCTACAGCTTTAGTTACGTGTCCCAACGTCTCAAGATTAACCCAAGGCTGAGAAAAAGAATAAAAGGCTGGTTATAAGATTAAGAATCCTTATCCATTCTAGTTGGTAGGTTTGAGTACTTTCAATTAGGAAAGAATGTTGAATTTCATCAAATGCCTCTTCTGAATTTGTAATATACAACCCATCTGGATATAGCTTTTTGTTTTCTCCTCAATCTTTCTCCACCAGCACTGCCCTCTCTTCTTTCCACTGATATTTGTACTTATATAATATATATACACAAATGCTCCAGTCTCTCTAGCTTAAAAACAAAACAACCAGGCTCCAAAGGACACTTGACAGTCCTCCAAAGGATACTTCTTACACCTTTTTCTCTGGGGATGAACACTGGCTGGGGAATTATCCTAGACAAGTTTCTTAGTGTCTCTGGGCCCTAAAACACAGATGGTAACAGTAACTCATAGGTCTCTGTGAGGACTGAGTTACTGTGTGTATTTAGGTGGCAGTGCCTGACCTCTTTTGGTCCTTCTGATACCAATCTCTGGATTTTTCTGACTTCTGAACATTTATATTTCCTTGATGAGCTCCTCATTCTCTATCAGCCCCTTAGATGTCAAACTCCGAGCACTCTGTCGTCAGCCCTATTTCCCTACACACTTTGCTTTGGTTGTCCTCACCCACATCTATGGTTTCTGCTACCACCACATGCCTATGACTCCCAGTTTCTCCCACTAACACAGACCCGCTGCTGAGCTCTGAACTCCGTGGAAAGCTGCACGTCCATGTCCAAACTCAATGAAGGTGCTCACTACCTTTCCAAGCTCAGTTAATTCAGTAACCTGTATTTACTGAGCACCACTCTGGGCCAGGCATGTGCCACCTGCCACAGAACAAAAGGAAAAATACCTGCCTCACTGTCACTGCCCTAGGTGAGGCCTGCACTGACTCTGGCTTCTTAAGTTAATTTTCTTCAGTTACAGCAAAAGAATAAATAAGAAAATAAAAATCACCTGTAATTCTAATTCCAGAGGTAATGTAGAAATATATTCCCTTCTATTCTTTGCAAGTATTTTTCACATAATTGAGAGCATATTACGTACACAATTTTGAAAGCCACTTACTTTTCATAAGCATTTTCCTATGTGATAAAAAATTCTCAGAACATAATTCTTAATGGCTAATGATATTCCATTATGTGGATTACCATAATTTTCTCATGGGAACAGTTCTCTCTTATCTTTTAATATCAAGACTGTTTCAGTTCTTTTCCTACTGGAAATAATAAAAGTGAGAAGGACAAAAATACTGAAAAATTAACTCTTCAAATGACAGGACTGTGGAGGATTTCACTTTCTTCTGGCATTACAACTATATTTTTCTAACTTTCTATTATGAGTTCAGATTGTGATAATAGGGGGAGCACTATTTAAAAACTAATAATGCAGAGCTAAAGAATGTTGCTATATTAAGTTTGAGAATAATGTATGTTGATTTCCTTACAATGAATTCCTTTCAGAAATAACTGTTAGGCATTTTTGATACATACGGTCAAAGTTGTGAAAAATTTCCAAAATTAAACACTTTACTCAGTGTAAATATAACACTGTCCATTTTGAGCCAACTTAGTTAGATTGGGGTAAGTTATGTCTTTGCTAATTTGGGAGGCAAAAAATTGTAATATTGCAGTTATTTACATTCGCATTTTAAAATCAGCAACACTTTTTTTCACATTTGAATTAGCCATTTGTACTTGAAAGACTTTGGAGTGTGGTGGCTAAGAATTATAGTGCTTGGGCACAAATTGTAGCTGTGCCACTTATCATTTGTGTAACTGTATCTCAGTTTCATCACCCATAGAACAGGTTTAAAAGCACACATCAACTACTTGTGAAGACTGAATAAGTCAATACGCAGAGAATGCTTGGGAAAGTGGCTGGCACATACTAGTCACTCAGTAAATGTCAGCAGTGTTGCTGCACCAATGATTTTCTTATTCTGCACATTCTGTGTTCATGTCCTCTGTCCATTCTTCTATTAGGGTTTATGTGTTTTTTGAGTCGGAGTCTCAGTCTGTCGCCCAGGCTGACAGAGTTCCCGGTCACCACAGCCTCTACCTGCTGGGCTCAGGCAATCCTTCTGCCTCAGCTTCCCAAGTAGCTGGGAATATAGGTTGGCACCACCATGCCCAGCTAATACTTTGATTTATTGTAGTGACGAAGTCTCGCCATGTTGCCCAGGCTGGTCTCAAACCCCTGGGCTCAAGCAATCCTTTTGCCTTGGTCTTCCAAAGTGCTAGGATTATGGGCATGAGCCATTTCACCCAGTTTATGTTGTTTATCAAACCTGTCTTATATATTTGCTTAAACACTACAGATATCAAACATTTGCCTGGTATATATACTGCAAACATCTTTCTCATTATGTTTGCTTTTAAATATTAAAAACTTTTTGCTAGACACTAAATTTAACATTTTTACATAAAGTCCAGCTGCATATTCTTTCAGGATTTCTTTAGCTGTTTTGATGTTTAGGATGTCCTTGACCATACAAAGATCAGATAAACAATTATGTAATCGGCCGGGCTCGGTGGCTCAGCCTGTAATCCCAACACTTTGGGATGCCAAGATGAGTGGACTGCCTGAGCCCGCTGGTTCAAGACCGGCCTGGGCAACTTGGTGAGACCTCGTCTCTACAATAAAAAAAATTAGCCGGGCGTAGTAGCATGTGCCTGTAGTTCTGCATACTTGGAAGGCTGAGGCAGAAGGAACGCCAGAGCCCAGCAGGTCGATGGTGGGGTGGCCGTGAGTGTGCCACTGCACTCCAGCCTGGGTGACAGAGTGAGACTTCAACTCAAAAATAAAAAATAATAATAATTATATAATCTACCTGGAGTTTCTTTTGTAGTTACCCAAACACCTAACATGCTTCACATGTGGTTAGGCTTGTTGATATGCTGGTTCCCTCAGCCTGGAATGTTTTCATTTCATCTTGGGACCTTTTAGAGCACACTGTATAGAATACTGTGCAGCATGGTGAGAGCTATGTCTTCTCCACTTTTGTCACTGGAGAGTATAGACAAGGGTACCCCCATCAATAAAGGTTTAATGAAAGAGGTGAAAAATGAAGGGAGTGACTCCTCATCCTCCAGTTTGGCATCAGATGAATGCGTATACACAAACGCACATGTGAGATACGATGCCACCCTCTCTCACCACCATCTGGCACTTGGTTCTCCCACCTACTGCTGAATCGGCTGGTTTTGCCTGGGTCTCTCCTGGGTCAGAGCCCAGGAGAACGGGTTTTGTCCTGCTCATCAGGCAGGGTTCTGGCTCTGCAGGCCTAAGTAAAAGACAAGTCATTATCTGCTCACTCATCACCCAGCTGGACAGAGTCCTAAACAACTGAAAGAATATCTAGCACACCATATAACTGCTACCTAAGTAAACAGCAGTCAAAATATATTCAAGATTACTCGCTACAGTACTTTTGAAATTGCAAAATATCGGAAACAACTTATGTGCCCATACATAGGAGACTAAGTGAATAAACTATGTACATCCATAAAATAGAGTACAATGCAGAACAAGAAATCTCTATGGAGTGATTTCCAGGATATACTAGAAAAAACAAAATTCAAAAGACTAAAGTATGCTACCTTTTGTGTTAGAAAGGAGGATACCTTAGAAAATACACACTTATCTGCTCATCTGTATAAAAAGAAATACAGGACGGGAAACTAAAAACAAATAAGATTGTGAACTGCAGGAAAGGATCAGGGAATAGGAATGAGGGAGAGGACAAGAGAGGAGAGTGACGCTTCACTGAGGACACCCTTTAATACAGTTCCACTTTTAAAATCATATTAATGTTTCATATGCTAATTTTGTTGTAGTTGTTGTTGCTGGAGTCTCACTCTGTCGCCCAGGCTGGAGTTGCATGCTCATGGTTACTGCAGCCTCGACCTGCTGGGCTCAGGCGATCCTTCTGCCTCAGTCTTCCAACTAGCTAGGACTACAGACACGTGCCACCACGTCCAGATAATTATTTGATTTATTATAGAGACGAAGTCTCACCAAGTTGCCCAGGCTGGTCTCAAACCTCTGGGCTCAGGCAATCCTCTTGCCTAGGCCTCCCAAAGTGCTGGATTACAGGAGTGAGTCACCATGCCCAGCTTCACATTCCAGTTTTTTTTTGTTTGTTTGTTTGTTTTTTGAGTTGGAGTCTCACTCTGTCGCCCAGACTGGAGTGCAGTGGCTGCTCCCGGCCACCGCAGCCTCGACCTGCTGGGCTCCGGCAATCCTTCTGCCTCAGCCTTCCAAGTAGCTGGAACTATAGACGCGCACTACC
>CAUYQG010047015.1:0-20801 GCA_963574415.1 Tarsius wallacei | reverse complement strand
AAAATTAGCTGGGTGGGGTATATAGTTCCAGCAACTTGGAAGGCTGAGGCGGAAGGATCGCCTGAGCCCAGCAGGTTGAGGCTGCGGTGGCCGGGAGCGGCCACTGCACTCCAGTCTGGGCGACAGAGTGAGACTCCAACTTAAAAAAAAAAAAATTTTTTTTTTTGTAAAGGTGAGGTCTGGCTACATTGCAGAGGCTGGTTTCAACCTCCTGGGCTCAAGCAATTTACTCCCAAAGTGCTGGGATTACAGCCATGTAACTGTTCATTTTGGATATTCATGAAGATCAAATATGATAGCCTTGTGGAATTGTAAGGTGCAATGCAAATGGAAGATATTATAAACCTGAAAACACACACCCAGAGAAAATAACACTGCCTGTTTCTGCCCAATAATGTACCCCATACAGCAAATCAGTCTTCCTTTTGAAGGGTTACTCCCTGCTGTTCCTGATATTCTCAGGGAGCCAGGTCAGTTTAGTGTCATGATTAAGAGCTTGGGCTTTGAATCCAGACCAGCTGTGTTTAAATTGCAGCCTTTTCATTAGCAAGATGTGTGACTTTGGGCCATACTAACCTCACTCTGCCTGTAGTTCCTCACCTGCGTAAAATAGTGCCCTCCTGGGCCAGGCGTAGTGGCTCACACTTTTTTTTTTTTAAATCAGTCTCACTCTGTCGCCCAGGCTGGAGTGCAGTGGTAGCTCACGGCCACCGCAGCCTCAGCCTACCGGGCTCAGGCGATCCTTCATGCCTCAGCCTTCCAAGTAGCACACCACCACGCCCAGCTAATTTTTTGATTTTTTGTAGAGATGAGATCTCACCAAGTTGCCCAGGCTGGTCTCGAGCAATCCTCTCACCTCTGCCTCCAAAGTGTTGGGAATACAGGCATGAGCCACCATGCCTGACCTGTGGGTCACACTTGTAGTCCCAAGCACTTTGAGAGACTGAGGTTGGAAGATGGCTTGAGCCCAGGAGTTGGAGACCAGCCTGGGCAACCCAGCAAAACATTGTCTCTACAAAAAAATAAAAAAGAAGAAAAAGAAAAGAAAAGAAAAAATTAGCCAAGTGTCGTGGCCTGCACCTGTAGTCCCAGTTATTCAGGATGTTGAGGTGGAAGGATCTTCTGAATCTGGGAGGTCGAGGCTGCTGTGAGCCGTGATCGTCATGATCATGCCACTGCACTTCAACCTGGGTGACAGAGTGAGACCCTGACTGGAAAAAAATAGTGCATTCCTCACAGGGCTGTAGAGTATCTATCTTATAAGGTCATTGTAAACATTAAAGAGACCTCATGAGAAGGGCTTAGCCTAGTGCCTGACATAAAGTAAGCATTCAGTTAGTGTTGGGAATTCACTACCTAAATCTCTATTTCCCTCTGACCTCTCAGATATATGTATAACTTTCTTTTTATCCTAAAGATGCATACTAACTAAAGAGTATCACTTTTCATCAAAGTGCTCCAAACACTATAAGTGCATGTGAGAGAATAACTCATTCAAACAAGGAAAACAAAGGAATAATCATATTGTATTCTTATCTTCTTTTTGAAACTCTCTACACCTACAAGTGCTCAGTCCCTAACACATCTTTACTTTCCAGAAATCTTACAAGTGAATTAATGGAAGCTGATTATTAGCATTCAAGGAGGCAGTGTTGGCAAGGAATCTTTTCTGGGTCTGTTGATAGCTTCCATCAGTGTCTGTTGAAACATCACTGAACTGTGAGTCATTTAGTGCTTGTGTGAATGTCACATTAGCTTTCAAGGGGCATAATTTACTGTTAATTAATGGTCACTTAAATCCTTAATCTCTCTCCTGTAATTGATCTTTCTCCTCAGGCAAATTTGCATTCATAGTAGAAATGTAATTTATTATTTCTTCCCATCTTAAACAAAGAGCTCTTCCCCCTTTTGGTTTATTTAAGCGCATTTCCGTTTGCTTATCATTTTTCTCCCTTCTTTGCTGATTTCTCTTTTGTTCCTTGTCCTAGCTTCCAAAGACTTTCTCCTTTTGACCAAAGACTTTGACACATTCCAGAAAACACGTGTTTATCCACAGGGAACCTATGGATTGTCTCCTAGAAAAGATAGCAGAGGGGAACTTGAGTCTTTATGAGCCGTGGGTACAAAGAGCACAGTCATTTCTCAGAATTATGTTTTAATGTGGTCTCAGGTCATTTCCTATATTGAAACACACCCATTTTGGTGTTTCCCCAACTGAGACTTGAATTGGGAGCTTTCAAGTGAGGTAAAAGTAAAGCTGCCCAAAGCAAAGTTTGCAGGAAAACACCAGGTCCAGCTTAGCTTTATGTTCCTGACTTCCCTCCCTTTGGGTAAACCAGCGAGAAACGTTCTCAGGTGGAGAGATTCACAGCACACTTTTTGACAATAACGGTTCACAAAACCCTGCAAATGATGCCTGATGCAAGCCACCCACCTTCGTCCTGCACGCCTGAATAGCTAACGCCATTTTCGGCATCTTCTTGGGTGAATAGTGAGGGAGTTAAAATGCTTGTTAGATTCCCAGCTCTGATGGTAATGAAAGTGACTATTGCACTGCCCACAAGGAGTCTGACATTGCACCTCCAGCATCGCTGTTAACATTTGGGGCACACTGACATTGTTAAATCATAGAAATTGCTGCCTGTGGCGGCAAGTGACATGACATCATTCATAAAGAAATGGGTATAAACAGGATTGTCACGCAGGGAGAAGCGATCTCATTTACAGTTTCCTGCTGGATCCCTCATACCTTCAGCAGCTCATCAAAATAACCATCAAAACCACTGAGAGCCCAGGCGAATTCACACGCAGGACACCCCAGATGGATTTCACTCACGCGCTGTGTCAGGAGGTGTGCAATTTGCTTCAGTCCAATGACTTAGTGAAGCTTTGAATCCCCTAAGGGCTGGCAAAGCTTGTGAACAAAATATCTTTTTGCAATGCAGAGAAAGCCCTCGCAAATTTGTCACTTCCAATTGCTGGTGCCCATTTCTCTTGCTTCCTTCTCCCTGGCCTCTCCTACAAATCACAGCTCCCCCACAGTTCAAGATTGGGTGGGGGGTGGGGAGAGGGGATCAGAAGACATGGTTGCTCCCTGGATCCAGAGAGAATTTTCCCAAAACAAAGATCTCATTTTCTGACAAGTGCGTTTTATTTAAAAACAGACGAAGGGAGAAAAGAAATTTTTGAGGAGCAAAGTATGAATTGAGATCTCATTTTCAAGAGATCCATACAAGTCTTTGGGTTCACTGGTTTGTCCACGTTTCTGCTTGGGTTTTCTGTTCAATGGTTGAATTACAAATTTAAAAAAATCAAAATAAAAACCAAGGCAGGAGTTAAGTTTTGGCTAAGTGTACAGATAGGTTTCTTCTGTATGCCAGGAGGGGGTGGTACAGGAATAAAGAAAAGATTCTGTCTCCAAGATGCATGATTGCTGTAAAATGAAATTGGAGTGCAGTTTACAACCTTGGAGATGGGACTGATTTATGTTTACAATGAGATTTTTCCACTGGACACTTAGAGCATTAGCTTACTTTAAAACAAGTGTCTGCCAAAGACCCACCAGCTGGCTATGAATTTATGCAGATGAGGGTGAGTTGGAAACTATATTCTAATAAGAGTCACCGAGTCCTGAATAGTCTGAACTCTGCTAAAGATGCTAAGTACCTCTTTATTTTCTTTTTTCGTCCCCTTTTTTTGTGTGGGAGTCACACTCTGTTACCTAGACTGGAGTGCAGTGGCACGATCACAGCTCACCACGGTTTCTACCTCCTGAGCTCAGGTGATCCTTCCACCTCAGCCACCCGAGGAGCTGGGACTACAGGCCTATACCACCACACCTGGCTTATTTTATTTTATTTTATTTCCTCTTTTAGTTTTTATTTAAAATTGTGGGGTACAATTCAGGGCTAGGTATACAAATATTCATCGGGCAGGTACCCTTATCGATGAGGTGTGCCCCCCTTCCCCAGGCAGATATCGACTCCTGTCAATCCCACCTCCCCACCGCCACACCCCCGTCCCCGCAGTTTCCCGCCATTTTCAATCCTTTTCTTATAGTAGTACAGTAGTTGTTCAAGGTCCACTTATGAGTGAGAACATGCAATAATCATTCTTTGTTTCTGTGAGAGATCACTCAGTATTATAAACTCTAATTCCATCCAGGTTGCTGCGAAGTTCATGATTTTGTTCTTCTTTATGGCTGCGTAGTATTCCATTGTGTATATGTACCACATTTTTTTATCCAGTCCTCTTTTGATGGGCAGCACTTATTGCATGTCTACTATAGTTCAGGTATATTTCAGGTGCAGAGACATAGATACTAAATGAAAAAATGTATAATAGGTCAGCAAATGATGAGAGCTGTGGTGAAAAATGAAGCAAGGTAAAGAGGTAGAGGGTGAGGGCTGAAGAAGGGGGTGGTCCCATTTGTGGTCACAGTTGGCCTCTCTGAAAGAAATAAGCTCTGAATAGAGACTTGAAAAAAGGGAGGAAGCAAGGCATGGTGACATCTGAAGACAGAGCGGGCCAGTCTGAAGAATCAGCAAAGGGCCGCAGGTAGAGCCTTGGACACTATTTTAAAAATAAGAATGACAGAGGTGATTGCATTTCTCCCTGTGCTGATGGAAGTGGGCTGGGAGGGTGGACTGCCACCTGCGTTCCCTAACACACTTGCTTGCCACTCATTTCTGTGGAGCCTGGTTCCCAGGGCAGGGCAGAGTCTTCCTGGGAGCTCAGAAGCCACAGACATCTTACTGTATTTCTCAAGCTCTGCTTTTTTCAGTGGACCACTTTTCTACGGACACTGATGTCTTCAGCCTCCTGGCTCACCCCTTTTAGTTCCCTCACTAGTCCTAGTTAAGAGCTGACCTACACCTGGGGGTTAACCTTGCTACTTTTGCCCTGCTATCTTAACTGCTAAAATAAGGATGATGGTGATGGTGGTGGTGGTGGGGTGATAGCAGTACCTACCATTTATCAAGCACTTCTAAATGCTACCTACAGGAGTCTCAACCATCTTGCAGAACTGCAAATATTTCCAATCTGCAAATGAGGAAACTGAGGCTCAGAGATGACAAATGAATCGCCCTAGGCCTCATATGTTGGGACAGGTGAGCTGGTGTTTGAACCTAGAGGCCTGACTCCAGAGAATGAGTTCTTTCCACTAACAGGTGCTTCTGAGGGTGAAATTCAGGCTCCTGTGTAGCCATTAAGAAGCAACCTGCCCCAAACGCATGCCTTTTGACTTCAGCTCAAGGATAGGGTCTCTTTCATGGTACTTGATTAGTGTTCTAGTCACTTTTTGAGAAGGACACATGGACTGGTATTTTCCAGAAACTTTCACAGAAAGGTGGTTCCTGGTCATCATTATCTGGGATCCTCTATAAACCACATGGACAACTGTCCTTTCTGAACCCTGGACATTGGTGCTAATAGGCATTGTGGCTGCTGTGCCTCAACCATCATGAGCCAGGTCTGGATTTGCCACATTTTAAAAAGTTCCATATAATTTAAACTTCTTGTTTCCTGCTCAGGGGCCCACCTTCAGCTTGTGGTTTTCTTTAGCCTGAGTCCCAGACAGATACTGCTTGGCTTCCTCTTCTTTCTGAGTTCCCCTGGGTCATGATTCTTTTCCTTGATGTGGGAACACATTCTACAAATGCAGAATTATTATGAGTATTTTTGCCAGGATTTCATCCCCCATGTGCTCACTTTTTTGGGATAGGTTCCAAGACAAATTTTTTTTGTAGTATAATTTCTGGGGAGGAAGTTTACTGTGTATAAAACCTGATATTTTAAGGGCAGATGAAAGTTTTTTTTTAAGAATTAAGAAAACACTCCATCATTTATTTCTTTGGCAGAGTGTCTGCATTTGTTTCTTTTGAAATCCTCATAAATTAAGACCATGCTGTATCCATTTTCAAATTAGAGAAAATAAGTTAAAGCAGGAGTGAATAGAAGAAAGACATACTTTGCTAAAAGCAACATTTTCTTAAATTGCTTGGGTACACAAATTCATGTATTTGTCTAATGCAGGAATTGGCAAACTTTATTTGTAAAGGGCCAGATAGTATAAGTACTTTAGGCTAAGGCCATACAATCACTCTCAGAACCTTTCAACTCTACCATATATGAAAACAACTAGGCAAAATGCAGCTGAATGGTGTGACTGTATTCCGATAAAAATTGATGCAGCTGAATGGTGTGACTGTGTTCCAATAAAACTTTATTTCCAAAAATAGGTGGTAAGCCAGATCTGGTCTACTTAGGGTTAGCTTAGGCCAGCAACAAGGTAGAAACTAGAAAGACTTTTATACTTATAGATCATCTATTCCAATGTCTTCATTTTATCTATGAGGATTTGTTGCTTACTCAAGGTTACACAGTTTGTTAACAGCAGCATCAAGAAAAGAACTAAACTTTATTTATTTTCTAACAACAAGTAAAAACTTGAACGTAATGTACTCTCTCTATACTTGCTTTTCTTTTGTCTACTTTTTAATTTAATTTATTTTTTAAAATTTAGATCCAAGGGGAACATGTGCAAGTTTGTTAAATGAGTATACTGTGTGATGGTGAGGTTCGGGCTTCTATTGAACTTATCATCCAGATAGTGAGCATGGTACCCAATAGGTAGTTTTTTGACCCTTGGCCCCTAGAACGTTTCCCTTTTAGGAGTCCCCAGTATCTTTTGTTCCTATTTGTATGCCCACCTGTGTGTACCCAGTATTTAGATCCCACTTATAAGTAAAAACATGTGGTATTCAATTTTCTGTTTCTGTCGAACTAACATTTATTGAATATGCTAATATTTATAGTAAAGATTTCTAGTTGTCCTTAATATTCATTCTCCCCAAGTTTTATATCTCCTAGCCTCCTTTGCCTTTTGATGTGGCATGCAACTAAATTTCACTCAGTGAGTGTGCTACTTAGAGGAAGTATCCTAAAAGAATACTTCTCTTTTCTTCAGACAGGAATGTGTACGTAGCAGCTGAAGTTTGAGCAGCCATGTTGTGCCATGGTTGAAGCACTGTGCTTAGAGTGGTGAGTCAAAAAGAGATAAAGCACTCAGTTGCTTGATGCTGGAACCCCATATTTGGACTGAGCTGCCTTCAATATCTTTTATTTCAACACTTTGAAGATGTTATTCTGTTGCCTTCTGATCTGGATAGCATTTAACAAGAAGTCTGCAATAAATCTTATCTTTGATCTTTTCTAGGAAATGTGACATTTTTTAAAATCACTGCTCTTAAGATTTTCTTTTTATGGTTGATTTTTAACAACCTGATTATAATGGGCATTGGTGTGATTAGTATTTATCCTTCTTGGGATGTAAACTTCTTGGATCTGGAAAATTTAAAACCATTATGATCTGTAATTTTTTTTGCCCCCTCCTCCTCCTCTCCTGGTTTCTGGGATTTCAATTATGTGCATGTTAAGTAGCTTTATATTGTCCTACAGGTCAGCAAAATTTTGTACTGTTTTTACAGTCTTTGTTCTCTCTGTGATTAAATTTAGAGAGTTTCTATTGTCTTATCTTCAAGTTCAGTGATTTTTCTTTTCTGTTAAATTCAGTCAGCTGGTAAGCCCACCAAGTAAATTTTATTTCAGATGTTATAGTTTTGAGCTCTGGAAGTTCAATTTGTTCTTTTTAGTAGCTTCCATTTATCTCTTCATTGTGTTCATATTTTCCCTAAAATCCTTGAATATATTTATAATGGTGTTTTAAAAGCCCTTCTTTTCTAAGTCTAAAATATTTGTAAATTTTGTATCTCTTTCTATTGGTTGATTTCACTCCTGGTTATAGGTTACATTTTTCTGCTCCTTTATATGTCTAGTAATTTTTGTTGGATGCTGGGTATTGTGTATGTGATGCTGTTGACTGTGTGATTTTTGTTGTTTCTTAAGAGTGTTGAGTTCACTTTTGGCAAGCAGCTAATTTACTGTGGATCGGCTTGGTCCTTTTGAGTCTTTTTTAAAAGTTTTGTTACAGCAGGTCAAGAGTAGCTTTTACTCTGTAAGGATAGTTTAGCCCTTTCTGTAAAATGCGATCTTTTTGGGGTCTCTGCTGAATATTTGCAGAGTGTTCGATGAGGCTCAAACTCTGGGAGTTGTTCAGCTTATAGATTTCTCATCGCTATTTTCTTTCTGTTCATTGTTCTTTGCCTGGCCTTGGGGAATCTCATCCCACATATGTGCAGCTTAGTATTAAGTCAAAAACTCAAGGGGATCCCTGTATTGATCTTTTAGAGTTTTCTCTGCATAGCTCCTTCTTCTCTGGTACAGTGCTTATAGCCTCTCCAAACTCTCTGTTTCTGCTATGCTTGGGTTTTCCTCTCTGTTCCAGGGAGAAAGACTTTATAAAGTCTTCATTTACTTTATAAATATGGGAAAAATATCATTAGTCATTCTTTCTTTGTTTCTTTTATTTCAAGGATCACAGTCATGTACTGTCATTTTTCCAGTGTTTAAAAAATAGTTATCTCATATAGTTTGCTCAGTTTTCTAGTGTTTATTGTAGAAGAATAGTCTATTACTAGTAATTACATCATAGTTGAGGGAGAAATATATTTATGTTTAAAAGAAAGAGAATAAAAAATGTCTACTTGCATCTTATTTAAGTCACTGTAATTTTCTGTTTTTAGTTACTTGTAGCCAAACTCAATCTTAAACACTCCACTGCAATATGCCAAATGCCAAGCTAGATATTTCATATACATTATTTCACAGACCTCATTTTAATCTCATAAAAGTCCTATGAAGTTGTAGTTATTGTTATTCTCATTTTACAGAAGAAGAAAACTGAACTATGGGGGAAAAGAAAATGGAACCATGGATGCTCCTGTAAATTCCACTGGGCAGTTGAAAAGAGCCTACATTTGCATGATCATGGAGAGAATGAAAAGTAAGATACCTGAAAGACATGGAAAAGATATAATTGGTTGATATTAATAAGTGATTTGATATGGTATCTGTGAGTGTTGATATCTAGGATAATAGTGATATTCTGAACACTCACATGAAAGATTCAATGATCCTCACTATGCTTACCAAGACATGAAAGATATTGGTGGTGTTGTATAAAGAAGTTAAAAACTTGAGGCAGAATAGGGTACTTTGTTCATTAAATCACCACTTTGCTTATTATATCATCAGTCAGAAACTCAAAATCCATATTTTTACCCTTGTATGAGAGACCCCCCCAAAACCTAGAATTTATTTATAAAAAATTTTGTGTTTATCCTTACATATTTACACTTCAGTCACCTTCAAAGTACTCTCCATTTAATGTAAGACACCTATTGAGATGCCTTTCCCACTGCTCAAAACAGTTTTTGAACTCATCAATTTTGATGCCTTTTAGTGCTTCTGCCATTTTTGGTTTCACCTCTTCCATATCAGCAACACATTTCCCTTTGGAGACTTTTTCATCTGAGGAAACAAAATAAAATTGCTAGGGGCAAAATAGGGTGAATAGGAAGGGTTGGGCACTGGGGTCATGCTGTTTTTGGTCAAAAACTGCTGAACACTCAGCACAGGGTTGGCAAGTGTGCTCGTAAATCACCCATCATAAAATGGGCAAACACATTGAAAGAATCTCCAAAAAAAAAAAGAAAGAAAGAAAAGAAAAGAAAAATTCACTGAAACTGAATGCAGCCTCTCACAACAACAATAGCTAGTACACTAATGCCAGTGATTCCTAGAGGACTTACCTAGTGGGAGAAGCTTGTACTACAAGGGGCCCACCCTCCAAAAATTAATTCCAGTTTTTATTTGGGTCCCTCTTTGTATATAACCAGTTTTTCTTTTTGGAATTTTTCGCCAGCTAAGTGGGCTACACAGGAGCCATTGTTGGTGGAGTGACTTCTTGTGTACCTATGGGTAGAGTGCAATTACCATCAAGGTGGAGAGGTTTCTTCCTGGACTACTCTTACATACAGGATGCTGTTCAGACCTTGCCCCAATATCCTTACCCTAGTCACTGCCCTGGTGGCCAGTTTTCTGCAGGCTTTGATGACTTTGTGTAGGCATGATTAGACAGCACTTCATCTTAGGCCTCTTGCCATGTACCTTTTATTTCTTCTCTGGGACTCCTCAAACACCACAATATGGGGTATCCTATGGAACTTGCTCTACTCACGTATATGCAGCTAGGAAACTTAACACCTGAAGGACCATCCTTGACAAATATGGGAGAAAGGATCTGAAGGATAAATGTTACTCCTTTACATCTCTCAGGGAGGTCATTCTGGGTTGAAATTTATAAGGCTTCTGAGAAGTTCCTGGGAGGACTGAGAACCAGTTGCTTTAGTGATGATCAATACAATCATCATGTCTTTACTTTGGCTTTCACCCTTTCTCTCATCTCTTATGTTTCTACTCCCTGGGATCATATTCCCAAATAAATTACCTGCATTAAAACCATGGCCTTTGGGGGAAATTTAGACTAAGACAAATTATAGAGAAGAACAACTCATGACGTAAGTCTGAGAGCATTTTAGGTCAACATTTGTGGGTTATTCTCCCAGAGAGAAAGGCACCACAGGGACTAGAAAAATAGAGACAGAAAGAGATTAAAAAAAAGAGAGAAAAAAATTTAAAAATAGGCGGCAATGTCATCTATCATATAAAATATCTGATCAAGGATTTAAGAGTCATGTGAGCTCTTCAAAACTTTTCCTGACCGGTTTTCTAGCAATCAACTTGCTTTGTGAACAGAAATTGATTTAATTTTCTCCTAAGATTGAAGGTAAAATGGGAGGAATTGATATATATAATACTGTTTTTAGAGATATGACTTCTTGGATCTCCTGGATCAGGAGGCAATGAGGGTCAGTTGAGCTGAACTCTTGATTATAGGGTGACTAAACAATGCTTGTACAGTGTCTTCAACTGGGCATCCCACCTCCTGCCTTGTTGCATTGCCTGCAGTTAGTTCCACTCAACAGCTGCCAAATAACTGAGGTGGTGAGACCAGACCCCACAGACCTTCAGTAGTTTCCCATTGCTTACTTTAGCTTTCAAGGCCTTGTATGATCTGTTCCCAACTTACCCCAAATTTATGTAAAGTTGGACTACTATCATTCCTTAAATGTACCCTATATGATCCTGTCTTCAGGGTATTTCCTTTGCCTGGAGTACCTCTACTGAACTCTGCCTGTTGAAATCATACCTATCATTGAAGGACCTTTTCTAAGTGTTATTTTCTTCAGGTACCCAAACCCCCAAGCAGAGGTGACCACTCTCTGCTCTGAACCCCATGGCCTCTTGTATTTGTTCTCTAGGGCTTACTGTAAGTTGTCTTGTATTAGAGATATTTGTGAGGATGCCTGTGTCACTTTTAGGATATGAAAGTTCTCTTCTCCATTCATATGTGTTAAATTGAATGGTTAAATGAATATATAATCAAAAGGGACCATATTCTTCTGACTTATATAGGATTGGTGAATGGGAAAGGAGGAGAGTAAGGGAAACAGAATTTACATTCATGGAGCACCTACTGTGCTTTCTAATAGTTGGCTTGTTTTTTGAGTCTTTACAGTACCTTAGAAAATATGTAGTAGTATTGAGGGAGAATATGAGACTCAGAAGGGTTGTGTGGATTACCCTAAATAGACAGCTAGTAAGTGGTAGAGTCAGGATTTGAACCCAGATCTCTGACTCTAAGACACTGGCTTATTCCATTATATATGGGGGACCATATAGTTATTACCCTAATTGGAATACTTTTGAAAATGAAAGTGGGGGTACTAGTAATAATTACCCAGGGATAATGGGTCAATCAGGACTCTCCGGGGTAACCTTTGTCTTAGGATCTCCCTAAGTATAAATCCCCATTGTCTCCTGGCCTCTCAAGTATTGACTGGTCTGAAGCAGAAAACTAGTTTAAGTCTCCTCCTGAGTTTGTAATTCTTTCAGACAGGGTGGCGTTGGAAGAAATAAGTTGGAATTACAGGGATCTTTCTTTATTGATAATTGGAAAGACATCTATGTTATCCAGTGGAGTGACTGAGGAAGTGTGTCTTCTCATATCCTTTTAGAAGAGTTGGGAGTACTCTTTGTCCCTCTTTTTAAAGGGTTGGAGCCTAAACAAATTATACTGAGGCCTCACTGGAATCAAATCTAGCTCAGCCACTTACAAAATGGATAATAGCAATAACAATAATAGCAGATATCTTTATTGAGCTTTTAGTACACACCAGGTCTTTCATAGACATTATCCCATTTGTTTTATATTATGTATTATCTTATTTATTCCTCACAACAGCCCTGTAAGTTGGATCCCGTTTTTTTTATTTCTGTTGTATAAATGAAGACATTGAAGCAGAGGGTGACCACCTAAAGCTACCCAGTAGTTTTTAGCAGTGGAGCCCAAATGGTTTGAGTCTAAGTCCCAGCTCTTAAATATTAGCTATATGACCTCTCCTGAGAAGCTCATGGCACCAAACCTTGGGCTTTCTAAGAAGATTAAAGAGCAGCACATTCACAAAAGTACCCATAGGTAGGCATTCAATAAAAGTTGTATGCCAAGATTATTTTCAAGCTATACCTTTCAAGGAAAACATGCTAAATACCTGTTTGTGCCCCATGTCTCTCTCTAACATGCCCTCTCTGATTCTACCATAAAATCACAGGTTGAAAATGGAAGGAAAATTCACCATTTGTCAAACCAGTGCCAGGTCCTGGAGACAGAAAAACCCCAGCATCTTTCCTTGATAAAAATCACATTCTAGCAGAAAAGACTGACATCTTGGATATTCAAAAGCACTGGTTGATATAACAAAGGTATGCCCAAGATACCATGGTATCATTCATTCCAGAAATACTTGGCTGATAATGTTCTAGGTCTTGGGGACACGGACTGTTTCCAATAAAGAGACCACTTTTATTCAGGGAAGTGACAGAATCAAGAACAGTTTCACAGAAGTGACATTCAACGTGGGCTTTGAGAGATAAAAAGCAGTGTGCCATGGTCTGAGTGGCATTCCAAGGTAAACAAATAGTTGATGCAAAATCATGGAGGAGGGACAGTCCACGGCATGTCTGAGGAGTAGAGGGGGCAGGTGTGGCTTGGAGTGTGAAGGTGCTTGTGGGTTGGTTGAGCAGATGACATCGGGGTGGCCTACAAGAGGGTAATTATTATTCATCAAGTGTCTCCAGGGGCCAGTGCTGTACTGAATGCTTTATGCACAAGGATTTCAAGAGGAGCCTAGTGCGGTGGGCACTATCAGGTTACACAGTGTGGCCAAGGGTGCTTCCTGATAGGAAGGGAGGCAATGACTTGAATGCATGTGAAGCCCCTCTGGGCCCTGCTGCCTCTGAGGTGGCAAATCAGGATGTCATGGAGTCAAACAGCTTTTTCCAAGATGCCATTGTGGCAGGTAGTGTCACCTCTGTGTGAATACCTCTTTGCTTGGCATTCACTGTGGCATCTTGGCCTCAACATTTGTCTAGCTTCCAGCAGAGCTTTGGAAATGTGCGCTTTGGGATAGTACTTTGAACACGTCAGAGGAAGGAGTGACAATTGACTTTCCTGGCATAGGGGGAGTTTGGCATTTCACAATTGAGACTTGTAAAAAAATCACATCATGCCCTTTCTGTGGGTGCTGGGCACAGCTCTCTGTGGTAGCATTTTCCTTATGGTTTTCTGTCTTTTTTTTCCAGCTTTCATGTAACTGTTGTCAATATTCAAATGTAAGAAGAGCTTTTCTGATTGGGGCATATGCAACACAGAAATTTCTCAATTTATGAAATAACACAATTGAGGGTGTGAAAGACTCTTCCAGAAGTCAGTAAATGAATGTTGGACAGATGCTAAATTAAGCAGATCTTTAATTTCCACTTTTGTGGAAATCATCCTCAAGAGCCTTCATAACTTTAAAGAAGTTCTTTGGGTTACTGTTGAGGCAAAGGGGAGAGACTCACGATGACTGAGCACAAACTATGTGTTAAGCATTGTGCTTAGGGAAAAGGCTTGTGTAACATTTATACCAGGTGTTAAAGACCAAGCTTACGGTTTTTAAATGGGTAATTAAGTTAAGATGAGGTTATTAGGGTGGCCTCCAATCCAATATGACTGATGTCTATATAAGATGAGGTGAATAGAATATAGATACAGAAGAAAGGTCATGTGAAGCCGTAGGTAGAAGATGGCCATTTAGAAGCCAGGGAGAGAGACCTCAGAAGAAACCAAATCTGCTGACACCTTGATCTTGGATGTCTAGTTCCAGAACTATGAGGAGATACATTCCTGTTGTTTAAACCTCTCAGTCTATTTTGTTATGGCAGTCTTAGCAAATAAATGCACCAAAGATTAGCAAACTTTTTCTTAAAGGGTTAGATAATAAGTATTTTAGTCTTTGGGGGCAAATGTTCACCGTTGCAAATGTTCATTTCTGCTGTCATTATGCACAAGTAGTCATATACATTATGTAAACAAGTGGACAGAGCTGTGTGCCAATGAAACTTTCTTTACAAAACCAGAAACTGCCAAACTATGGCCAGTGGGCCATAGTCTGCTGATCTCTGACTATACTTACCAGCCTCTGTTCCAGGTAAATGAAACCCAACTAGTCTGAAGGAGTGCACAGTCTTGGTGAGGAAGACACACAATAAAACAGTTCTACACAAGAAGGTTAATGTTTGAGAGTGGAAAACAGGATGTCAATGGGTACAGACAAAGGGGTGTGTGGTCCAACTTGGGTTTGGCTGGGTAAGGACAAGGAAAGCCTCCTTGGAGGAAGTTAATGCCTGAGCTATGTATGGGCTGATGATTCCTTCATATCCTTTTCAATGAAATCAAAGTTTTCCAGGACTCCAGTTAGAGTCTTAAGCCCACTGGGCCAGAGTCTCCCAGAGTATAAGGTAAGTAAGTATGCTAGTGGTCTCACGGTGCTCCTGGCTCAGCTGGGCAAGGACCCTGGAAATGCTGCCCTCTCAGAATGGGTTCCAGTTCCCTTCTTGAGCTTTCTCACTCTACAGCCCACTGCGCTCAAACAATGACCTTACTCCCTGGCAGTAGATGCTGCCCCTCCAGTTGCTGCATTCCACGGCCATGCTGCCTTAGCGGGCTGGCCTGCATCCAAAACACTGAAGGCTGAGAACAACGCCCTGGAGAAGTTCCTGTGATTACCAAGGCTGAATGCCTGGAGGCTGGTGGCAGCTCATTCTTTGGGTCTGGGTCTTTCAAGTGGCATCTGTCAATGCCTGTGTCAGGAGGGACCTTAGAGCTCAGAGAATTCTGCTTCCGTATTTTGCAGATCAGGGGAAGGTGGCCCAGACAAGGCAGCAGCTTGCTCAGGCTTCACATGGGCCAGGACAGAATGTAGACTTCCCATCTCCTGGGCTGAAGCAGGGGTTGCTTCTCTGGAGGGGTTGCCTGTGAGAGGCTCAGCTCTCATAAGAGTTTACCTTTCCAGCAGCTTTCATCTGTTGGGGCATTATTGTTTTTATGGCTTAAAAATTAATATATATTAATTGCAGAATATCTAGGAAGTATAGAGAGGTGTTAATACACTGAAACATTCACCTATGATCTCATCGCTCTATCAGGATCACTAGGGACATATTGGTATATTTCCTTCAAGTTGTTTTGCTATTAAAAACAAACAGGCCAGGCATGGTGGCTCACACCTGTAATCCCAGCACATTGGGAGGCGAAGCTAGAGGATTGTCTGAGTCCAGAGGTTCAAGACCAACCTGGGCAACTTGTCAAGACCTTGTCTCTACAATAAATTAAAACATTAGTCGGGCTTGGTGGCATGCGTCTGTGGTTCTAGCTGCTAGGAAGGCTGAGGCGGAAGGATCATCTGAGCCCAGCATGTCGAGGCTGCCGTGGCTGAGAGCATGCTACTGCACTCCAGCCTGGGCAACAGTGAGACTCCAACTCAAACAAAACAAAACAAAACCCCATAATTGAGTCCTGGTTTTCAATACACTTTTGAAATTTATTTTGTGTGCTCTAATATTATAGGCATTTTCTTCCATTGCCATAAAAAAATGCCCAACTATCATCTTACTTTCCCTTTGCTGAGTCTCAGGGCTACTTGAGTAAAGTTTTTGATGAGCCACAGTGGGATGGAAGGAGCCCCTGGAATGGGCATCAGCAGCTAGAGTTCTGTCCTGCCCCTGCGTTGACTTGGTGAAACTGGTCTGATCTCACTCATTCACTTGTCCTCAGTTTCTTCATTTTTAGGTAAAAGTATCTTCTGTCTCCAGGATGCTACTCTATGTCTGCTTTTTTTTTTTCCCCGTAGTAAAGTGCTCAAATAGATTTGCTGACAGGTAGTTAAGAAAATTTTAAAACTAGCTTTTCTTAAACACAGCATTAATTTAAACACACTGTATCAGAAATGCTTTGAACAATTAAAGAAGACGAATTGCCTCACGGGGACAAACAGCTGAATGTATAAATCAGATACTGTGTTTCAGTTTAGGGCATTATTTAACAATATGTTGGAGATAAAGTTAGAAGGAGTGAATGGTGGGAAATTAGTCTCATGTAGGAGGGTCTGCAGATGACAATTCTCTTTCTAACCCCCCTGCTTCTGTGGTTCTCAGAGTTCAACCCTGATCTCTTCGTCTGCTGGTAGAACTGAGAGTCAAAAATTCTTCCTGTACTCTACAGCCCCTGGGATAACTGGGATGGTGTACTTTGAATTTTATTTTAGAGCTAGAAGAGAATCAAAGCTGAAGGGTTTTGATCGACCTAAGTGTCTCATGGGATCTGGAGGTGAACCCACCAGGGTTGAATCCTAGGTCTGACTCTTTTACTTGTGTGGCTTGTTTTGAGACTTGGTCTCTTAATCTGAAAAATGGAGATGTTTAAAGTACTATCTAGCACAACAGAATTATTTAGGGATTACATGAAAAAACATATATGGCATATCTACTGTGTTTGGGAACACTAGAGGGTGTATTACAATTATGATGGAAGTGGGCTTGTGTGTGTACATCATATATACATCAGTTGTAAAGAACGTAATGTCTAACATTTTCAGACAAAATTCTTAAGACACACTACTTGTAGCCTTTGCCATGAATGTATGCATTCTCTGTGTACAGAACACGCAGCGAATAAAATTCCTTTCTAATCATCTGGTAATTTTTCCTTGAGCAATGACAGAATTTTAAAACCTTTCTCTGGGAGAGATTTTGATAAGAGCTTTAGGTTGATTACTTTTTATATCCCATGTCCTGTTTGGCTGATAAGCTCCCAATCTCTGCATTTCACATTGTTTTTATCTTCCCGGGCTGTACCCACCTTGTCACTGTCATCTTTTCAGTTGTCAGAATGAAATTGAAGGAAGGCAGAAGGGGAGTGAGGCATTGGGAAGGGGTGGCTACATCCCCAGGCAAGGGTGACAGGTCAGTGCTCTCTCAGAAAAGACTGTTCTTGTCACGGGAATTAAACATAATCTCTAGGACACAGGTCCTTTTACTAATCTGGTACACAAAGTCTGGATCTCTCATTTCACTGAAGCTCCGGGCTTCCTTTTCCTCTGCCTTGGGCTAATGAAGTCCTGGATTCTTCTAGTGGCAGCTCCAGTTTAATGTGCTTTTTAATCCCCTTGTTATTTCTTGGGAACCAGTACGTTCTGAGAATCAGAATCTCAGAGTGGAAAGGGACCTCAGAAAACATTCAGTTCAGACTCTTCCTTTTCAAGAGGCAGACGAGGCTAAGGGAGGAGGGCTTTCCCAAGCTGCCCAGCAGATTAGTGTTAGCATCATGGAATATCAGTGCACCTTCCTGTCTAAGGGATTCACAGGCACCTACTGTGGAAGAACTAGTCTTTGCGTTATCAGTAATTGCACTAACATTGTGCTTGAATGGTATGTTAGTGAGTTCTGGGTGGATCCTTCCCTAGTGTGGGTTCAGTTATTGAAAATGAGTTGAGTTTATAAAGTCTTGATTTTACAGAGCCCCTTCAGATGCTGTTGGGAGAAAGATCCAAACAATTTTGGAATCTTTATGCTATTGCCCCATTTGGAAAGACTGGAAAACTAGCACTTCTTACAGAATAGGTCCACTCAGAACCTGTGTCTGATTGAGAACTGTTAGGGATGGAATATCTGTGTTTCCCCAAAATTCATATGTTGAAATCCTACCCCCCAGTCTGATATTATTAGAAGGTGTTGTCTTGGGGAGGTGATTAGGTAGTAAGGATGGAGCCCTCATGAATGAGATTAGTGCCCTTATAAGAAGGAAGGGGCAAGAGAGGTTTCTCGTCTTTCTGTCCCTTGCTGTGTGAGGAACAACATGAAGTTGGCTGTCAGTGAATCAGTCTGAGTGTCCTTGCTAGACACTGGATCTGTCAGCACTTTGGTCTTGGAAATCTTAGCCTCTGAAACTATGAGAAATAAATGTTTGTTGTTTAGGCCACCTAGTCTATTGTAATTTGCTATAGCAGCCTGAAATGACTAAGACAGTGACTGTGGTGAATACTGGTTTGTTCAACATGCATTTCGATCTCTTCTGCCTTGCCTTTTTATAATGTGAAGCCTGGAAAGTGAAAAACTACATTTTCCAGAATGCTAATCGCTGGGGTCTCAGATGTGATTTGCGCTTCCCCATTAAGTTACACCTATGTGAGTGTGGAATGTGGTACAACAAGGTTTCTGTTATTATTGTTGTTGTTGTTGTTATTATTATTATTATTCTGGCAAGGACAGTCCTAGAGGCATTTGATTTTTTTTGAAGGACTATAGCAGAGGTTCTTAGTGGGATACCCATTTGGATCACAGCAAAGATGGAGCACCATTCTGGAGTCAGCACATGCAGTGGTGGCTTTCCACTCTCTTAGTCTACTTTCTATATCTTTCTGCTGCTCTCTTAGAAACTCAAGTCTGCTGTGTAGTTTAGGGAGTTATTCCTGGAAGCTAAGCCTAGAGTCAGATTCTTCAGCTCTCAGTTCTGTAAGCCAGAAATTGGCAAGTTTTTTTTCTGTAAGGGAGCAGATAGTAAATATTTTAAGTTTTGTGGGCCATGTGGTCTCTGTCACAACCCTTCAACTCTGCCATTGTGGAATGAAAGCAGCCTTAGAAATGTATAAATGAATGGGTGTGACTGTGTTCCAATAAAACTTTATTTATAAAAGCAGGTAGATTTGGCTTGTGGCCTGTTAGTTTGCTGATACTTGCATAATACATTCCTTTCTGCTTTCTAACTAAGTGAATTTTCTTTTCTACCACTGAACACTGACCAATACAGAGCTCTCCAAATCCAAGAGTAGATGAAATGCCAGAAAGGAAGGAAGGAAGGGAGTTTATGCCCCTATGGTTTAGGGGGCTAATAAGAAAACAGTGTGCATATTTGTAGTGAGGTGTAAGGTTGGCAATAATCTTTTTTTTTTTACTATGTCATTTTTCAAAATGCTTTTATGTACAATATCTCATTCAACTTTCACAACATCTTGGCGATGTGAAGATGTGAAGGGGATATGAAGGATGTGATGGGGATATAGGCACATGATTTATTTATTTATTTATTTTTATTCCCTTATTTTTATTGAGTTGGAGTCTCACTCTGTCACCCAGACTGGAGTGCAGTGGCCGGGAGCGGCCACTGCAGCCTCGACCTGCTGGGCTCAGGCGATCCTTCCGCCTCAGCCTTCTGAGTAGCTGGAACTATAGGCACGCGCCACCACGCCTGGCTAATTTTTTGATTTATTGTAGAGATGAGGGCTCGCCAAGTTGCCCAGGTGGGTCTTGAACCCGAGGGCTCAGGCAATCCACTCACTTCAGCCTCCCCAAGCGAGGGATTACAGGCTGAGCCACCGAGCCCGGCTAGTCACATGATTTATGAGAAGAAGAGGCAGAACTTGAAAATAGGCTTCCCGCCTCCCATCCCAGTGCCTCTTCCAGGGCTCTATTTTGATCTTAGGAGGATGCTGTTGAAGCTTAAATAACTTTAAGAGTCTGACAACATTTGGGATGCCCCTTGTGGAAGTTTTGAGACATTAAGAAACCTTGTGTAGAAAGGTCTGGTAGTAACTACCTACAGCTTTGCTAATCAATGTGTGGGCCATGACAGCAGCACTCGGGAGCTTGTTATAAATGCAGACTTCAGGCTCCACCTTGGATCTACCGAATCAGAATCTGCTTTTTAACAAGATCTCCAGGTGATTCGCATGCACAATAAGGTTTGGGAAGAACTGTCGGTAGACTATTCATCAAAAAGAAGTGCTTGCAACGGGATTGCCAAAACTCAGTGATAACAGAACTGCCAGAAGTCAAAAGTCATGGGGAGGTTGAATAGTATTTAAAGGAGATGTTAAGATGTTGCTGTTATGCTATTCGGCTAAGAGATACCTGCATCTTCCTTGACCAGCCATTTTTTCTCACTAAAATTTCAGGAAGAGATATATGCTCAAAGGAGGAAAAACAAAGCAAAGTAAATCCTAAGATGGAAATGGAGTGATCGTGTGTCACATAAAATATTCCTTATCTTTACATTTTTCCATTTAATATTGCCCCAGAGCTGGGCTCGGTGGCTCAGCCTGTAATCCTGCGCCTTGGGAGGCTGAGGTGAGTGGATTGCCTGAGCCCGCGGGTTCGAGACCCGCCTGGGCAGGCGAAACCTCATCTCTACAATAAATCAAAAAAATTAGCCGGGCGGGGTAGCTTGCGCCTGTAGTTCCAGCTACATGGAAGGCTGAGGTGGAAGGATCGCCAGAGCCCAGCAGGTCGAGGCTGCGGTGGCCGGAAGCGGCCACTGCACTCCAGTCTGGGCGACGGAGTGAGATGCCAACTCAAAAAAAAAAAATTTTAAAAAAACCTAATGAATATAATCTTCAATGTAT
>CAUYQG010047014.1:69-53645 GCA_963574415.1 Tarsius wallacei | reverse complement strand
CACGCCCGGCTAATTTTTTGATTTATTGTAGAGATGAGGTCTTGCTTGCCCAGGCGGGTCTCGAACCCGCGGGCTCAGGTAATCCACTCACCTCAGCCTCCCAAAGGCGCGGGATTACAGGCTGAGCCACCGAGCCCGGCTAACTTTCTTGTTAAACTTAGCAAGCGTGGAATTGATATCAGGGACATATGAGTCCAAGTGTATGGGGGTAATGCCATAAAGAAAATGACAGTGTACAAATGGATTAGACGTTTTTCTGAGGAAAGAGAAAATGTCACTGATGAAGAGGGGTGAGGATGGCCGGTAACAAGTAGAGCTGATAAACACATTGCAAAAATTTGTCAAATTGTGTGTCAAAACCATCAGCTGATTGTGAGAACCACAGCAGCCCAATAGACATTGATAGAGAAAATCTTAACTGAAAATCTTGGCAAGAGAAAGGTATGTACAAAAATAGTCCTGAAGGAACTCACCCATGAACAAAAGCAAAGACTAGTCAAAGTTTGCCAAGGCCTTTTGGAGATATTTGGGCCCATGTTATCACTGGCGATGAAATATGGGTGTATTTATATGACCCTGAAACAAAGTACCAAAGTGCAAAATGAAAGTCAGCTAATTCTTCATGACCAAAAAAGTTCCATCAGTCCAAATCAAGAGTCCAACCTTGATGTTGCCAACCTTTTTTGATATTATTGGGATTGTTCATTATGAATTTGTACAACTGGAAAACCAGTTAACCAACTTTACTATTTGAAGTGCTGAAAGGGCTGTGTGAAAAGTTAGATGAAAATGATCTGAACGTTTTGTCAACAACTTATGGCTCTTTCATCACGCCAATGCACCAAGGCACACAGAACTCTCTGTGATTATGTCTTTAGCCAGTAAACAAATAGCTGTATTGGAACACCCTCCCTACTCACCTGATCTGTCCCTCAACAACTTTTTTCTTTACCTAAAGATAAAGGAAATATTGAAAGGAAGACATTTTGATGACATTCAGAACATTAAGGATAATACAATGATGGCTCTGATGACCATTTCAGAAAGAGAGTTTCAAAATTGCTTTGAAGGGTAGTCTAATCACTGTCATCGGTGCATGGCTTCCCAAGGGGAGTACTTCTAAGGTGAGCATAGTGATATTCAGCAATGAGATATGTAATCATTTTTTCTAGGATGAGCATGGCAACTTAATTGTCAGACATCATAAATATATAAATATATACAGTGTCAGTAAAATATATAAATCTATGTTGTGCCAATGAATATTAAACTAGGTAAGGTATTGCTACTCATTTTGTCAAGCGCTGATTCATGTAGCTGAATAGTTTTCTACTCTTTGTGTGGGATTTGAAGGAAGATTTAAGCTATTTTCCTTTAATTTTATTTTACATTTTATGGAACTTCTTTGCAATTGATGCAAAGGGCATGCTGGAGTCTGAAGTGATGAACCCAAATTTAAAAAGAAAAACACTCTTTGACCTTAAAAGTCATTTTGCTATAATTGTATTTAGTAAGTACTAGAAATAATAGCAATGTGAAAAAAAAAAAACAAATACTATAGAAAAGATGCTAGAATGCATTTTGTAAAGAAAATATATTTCTATTAATTATAGCATTTTCCTGGAAAATTCTAAGACAGTGGATGTTAAGTGTTTTCATCAGAAAGATGATAACAATGTGAAAGATTGCATATATTAATTAGCTAGACTTAATTTCCCACAATGTGGGTATACTTCAAAACACCATGTTGTTTATGATAAATACATACACTTTTCTATCTGGCAATTAAAAAATACAATAAAATAAAAAATTAAATAAAAATTCCACGTCATTCATATGTTTCAAAAATTAGAGTTAGGTTGTTGTTCAATTATACTGATAAATTAATAAATCAGCCATTACACCTCAAAAAAAAAAAGAAAATATATCTCCATTGTCTGAATCATATAATCTATGCTTATTGATTGTTTCTCATATTTTTACCATAACTTATCTTCTTTTAAAAATTATCTTAGAATAGAGTACATGAAGAACAATTCCTGTGAGTCCCTGTCTGTTTAATTCACGATGGGCGAACTGGATGGCAGGGGGGTGGTCCACCTAGAAACACACATCTACCCCATTCCCCATGAGTTCAGGGTCAGGTTTTTAAGCTTTGAAGTTCTAACAATGGTATTTAGCCAGCTAATTTGAAGAGATTCTTTTTAAACAAATAAATTATATCACACCCAAAATAAATATATTAATTGATAAAAACCAATGCTAAAATATTTATGAATTAATGGAGATCTTAACTTTTAGTATTTCCATTAACCCTCATTTATATAGTACAGCCATTTTAAGTGGGTAAAATTCCTTAAAATAAAAACTACAGCTCAGAAAGGAGAATATGCAATTGGAACAAAGCTTGTACTGCCATTCTATAAAGGCAAATTTATTTAGTCTGCTAATATTGTTTTGTTTAAATAAAGCCTATGACTTATTAGAAATAAGATTGCATTGAGCTAGCATACAAATTCTTTTCCTTTTTTCTGAAATCTGTCTTCTGCAACTTACGCAATGTCTCCGTTATCTTGCAAAATGAATATGATTTTGATTAAAACATTTTGACATTAATTTTGTTTTATCTCGCCAGAATAATATATTGATGTTAACTAAAAATCTAAAAATTGCAAAGGACCAAATCAAAAAACTCTGATAAAAAGTAGCATAAAAGCTGTATCCTTATATGAAACGTGTATCCAACAATGCAGGAACTAGCCATGACTGTTGATAAAATTATTATTTTCCTCTCACCTTTCTTCCCTAATTCTTCCCTTGAGCACTTCTTTCTCCCTTTATTTAATATAAACTAAATTATGCAGATTCATATTTTAACAAATATTTTTAAGAACCTGCTGTGTCAAACATTTCTCTTATTTGTGATGCAGATATTAATACGTCTCTAACTTCCAAGTAAAGATGGTTACTTTAGCTTACATGATTAAACTTTACCATGGAAATTTCATTGAGATTTTTTTTTTAATGACGAGTGTAATGATATTCATCATTAGACTTGGTTTTTAAAAAGCGAATTCTTTTGGAAGTTGGGTGATACGCAGAGGTTTAAGAAATATATGTGTTTTTGGTACAAGACTCTCAAACTAATGTTAGCTGTGATTCTGTGTTTAATTTGTGAGCATCCTTATTACTCACGTAAAAATGGAAGAGGAATTAATTCTTCCTACCTGCATTAGGAAACTGCATTTGTGTTAATATCACTAAGATGGCGTAGCCACAAATCACTAATGAACAACTTTCTTTTTCATGCCAAAAATTTCCTTTATTGCCAGTTTACTCTTAAGTTATATAACTTCACTTGTTTGTTCTAGCAAGCAAGATTTTTCATTTGTGAAGATAGTATTTCAGCTGCTGCCTATTTTCTAATCTTGATATATTAAAATGGAACAAAATGTTTCCTCCAGAGCATCCTAAATGCTCTCTCCACTGGTCTCCTGTCCCTAATAGCACTGAATGTAAGAATCCTTTTTATTCCTAGTGAGTTTAATAAATTAGAATTGCATTTTAGAATTCCATGTATTATTATTACTGCCCACACTAGAAACATTTTGTACGTGGTTTAGGGTGTTTTGGCTTATGGAGACTGATGCTACAAGCAGGAAACACACTTACAATAACAGCAAAGATGGTAAAGAGGAAATTGAAGCTAGTGTTATAGTATATGCATACAGAAGGATACCTTCCCCCATACACACATACTCAAGTCACTGAAGTCTGGCTAATATAAACATATGTGAAAAATTGAAATCACCCCAAATAAAACAATACCCTGTTCTAAAGTTTTATTATTTTCAATGGAAATCCTAGTACTCGTATACTACTGAGAACACAGTGATTCAAAGGACAGAATCACTTTAGGTGAAATCTTTAATTACCATATATACATGGTTTCCTTTCAGAGGCGAAGAGACCATTTACCTGGCATGACTGGAGCTCAAGTACACTTACGGGCAAGGTTATTTTGTGGTGCTATGTCTACATAAGAGAGGCTTCATCGTATTTCATTTTATTCCTTCTGAGTCACAGAAAATGGTGATCATTTTTTTTTTATTTAAAAAAGAACAAAAGTCCTTTGATGCCCAACAAACCCAGATCTACGTTAAATCTCTGCCATTTATTAACTAAGCTACCTTGAAAAAAATTACACAAGTCACATAAACATCAATTTTCTTTATATAAAAAAGCATTATATTAGTCCCAAACTCACAGGGTTAAGTATTTTAAATTGGACATCTACTGTTAAACTGTCCATTAATATTTTTCCTTTTTTGAAACACACAGTAAATGTTAACAATAGTTGTGATTTTGCCATTTGGTAGTGACATTATAGATGACTGCTTTTCTTCAAATCAATCGAGTCTTATTTCCCATTTTATTTTAATGATAACACATATCTATGACCAGAAAAAAAAAAAAAAAGACATTGGCTCTGTTTGATCATTATCTTTCATGGCTTTTCAATATAATTTAATTGGCTGCTTTGACTCCCTTGCAGATATCATTTTCCAGGGGCTCCTAGTAAAGATTTGGGCTCTCAGGAAGGCACATGTTTTCATGTATGTTTGTGAACCCACGTTTGTGTGCATCTGTGCATGTGTACCTGGGTGTGTTTTATGTATATTGTAGGCTCCCAAAATATATTCAGGCAAGTGTTAAGTCTTTAGAGGAGAATTGTATTGGGACCAAGCTTCCCCAAACCCCTGTTTAGATAACGAGCCTTACAATGTGTCCTGAATTCATCCTGTACTTATCAATCTTGCCCGTTCTCCCGTTTTCAGTTTCTTCCCGGGAAACAGTATTTTTGTTGTTGTTGGATATTCTGCCAGGTCCTCACCGTTGAATATTGAGCTCTTCAGGATGCTACTGTAGAGTCCTTTTTTCTCAATTAATATCACTTCTTTTGCTTATCAATTAATATTGTTTTCTCGAAGGACTGCTTTCATCCTCATGGTTTCAATGACTGATGACCTTCAAAGTGTATCTCCAACACAAATCTTCCTAAAGATCTTCCAATATACACAATTCAATATTCATTGGGTATTTATACGTCTCTCTGATTCATAGGCATATCAAAAGGCCAAAGCTGAACTCAATCTTTTTCCTGAACATGTCCTTGGCACCCGTGCTCGTATAAAATATGATCTTTTGCCTACCAGCATTACTTTTTTTATGTAGTTTCATACTTGTATACAGCTTATGGACTCAGTCTATAGCTGTGCAGTCATCATATTTGTAGCAATTATAAATTATATTTTAAAAATACTTTGCCATAATCACTGATGGTAAAAGATAAGCACATTATTTTAATCATCATTAGCTATTAGTTCTTGCAATTTGCATAATTCATTTCGAATAGTTTGAATTCAATTAGTAAGCCACATTGTTCATTCTGTGTCATTCAGGCAAAAAACAGATAAACCACAAAAGCAAATGCTTTAATTGGTATCTAATTAGTTACCCACTAAGACAATGTCTGTATATGCAGATCAGTTGAAGTGGAAAACTGATTCAATTTTCTAAACCATCAAAGAAAAACATATGCTCTAATTATATAGATAGCATGTCATTGTTCAGTGTTGTATCTTTAAGTAATGGGCTAGGGTGAGACACCGTGGCTTACACTTATCATCCCAGAACTTTGGGAGGCAAAGGTGGGAGGACTGCTTGAGTCCAGGAATTCAAGACAAGCCTGGGCAACAAAACAAGATGCCATCTCTACAAAAAATATGAAAATTTGCTGGCATGGGGGCACATGCCTGTAGTCTCAGCTACTCGGAAGGCAGAGGAGGAGGGCTTGCCCCCACCCAGGAGTTGGAAGCTGCAGTGAGCCATGATCGTGCCACTGGCGACAGAGTAAGACCCCAACTCGAAAAAGAAATAGTGTCAACACAAGTAGGGATTTATAACATATTGAGTATATACTTCCCAAGCATATTGTACTGAAATTCACATACTGTAGATCTCAGGGCTTCTGCTTTGTCAAACTTCATTATATAGTCAACTTATACTCTGAGATTATAAACATTCAGAAATGTAAATGGTTTTTAGTCCCACCCCGTAAAATGATTTTATTATTAATTCAGTTTTTAAAGAAGGCACTCTGTGCATGACTCTGGTGAATTTTGGCTCTAACTCTTATTCTGACTGGCAATCCTAGAACTATAATATGTAGAACCTTGGGTCTGAGGATATTTATTAAGAATACCCCTGAATTGATGTAACTTAAATAGATTCTTCTTCTCTTTCTGTCTCTAGGCTGCCAAGACCTGCTATGGAAAATGGCAACACATTTATTAGAGACCCAGTTACAAAATATGACTTCCTAGACTGCTCGGTGATACATCACTGGTAGCCCTCAGAACTTTCTTCTCACTCCCCAAGCTTCCGTTCTTTACTATTTCCTTTCAATGGATTTGTGGTAGCAGATATCCACTACCCAACCAGATTTCTTCAGGGCCTTAAAATGCCTGAGGCAGATACAACCCTGGCCAAGGTCACTTATTCCATTGTTTGGCCTTGATTTTCTTATCTGTTACATAGGATAATAGTAGTATCTATATCATGGTGTCATATTGAATGAAGATAAAATTATTTAATAGTATAACGGATAAAACATATGACATTGTATTATATATGGGTCTGACAATAAAATTCACAAACTTATCCTAGAAAAAGTGCTACATACCTTATCACTGAATATCAGTATGGTCATCTTTGAAGTGCTCTTCTAGGGAAGCTATGCACCAATGCCAATGCCTAGTCTACCTGTAAAAGCAAAATTTTGGGATTCTTTCTGGAATGGCCATCAGAGCTGCAGCTGTGATAATGTTGGAGCTTGAATTAGGCAATGAACAAACATTAAATTTCTTTTTGAACTTGGAAAGAGTAGAGGGGAAATCAGGGACATGTTAGTTCAAGATTATAGGGTAATGCCATGAAGAAAATGGCAGTGTACAAATAGATTTAATGTTTCCCTGAGGGGAGAGAAAGTATCGCTAATGAAGAGAGATCAGGACTGACAGTCATAAGCAAAACTGACTAAAACACTGCAAAAATTTATCAACTTGTGCATCAAATTCATTGACTGGCTGTGAGAAACATACTAGACCAAGCAAACACTGATAGAGAAACAGAAATGTCTTAACTGAAAATCGTGGCATGAGAAAAGTGTGTGCAAACATGGTCCCAAAGGAGCTCTTGCATCACGACAATGCACCAGCTCACATAGCACTGTCCGTGAGGCAGTTTTTAGCCAGTAAACAAATAACTATTGAAACACTCTTCCTACTCACCTGATCTGGCCTCCAATGATTTTTTTTCTTTACCCAAAAATACAGGAAATATTAAAAGGAAGACCTTTTAAGGACATTCAGAACAGTTAAAGGGTAATATAATGACAGCTCTGATGGCCATTCCAGAAAAAGTGTTCCAAAATTGCTTTGATGGTTGAACTAGTCTCTGGCATCCATCTGTGCATAGCTTCCCAGGGGGAATACTTCAAAGCTGACCATAGGGATTTCAGCACTGAGGTATATAGCGCGTGTTCTACGATGAGTTCATGAACTTAATTGTCATACTTCGATATAGGTACACCTTCTTGCCATTTCTTTTATCATTTTAATCTCCATCAATAGAAATAGAAACATTAAAGATAAAAAATGAGAATATTTATCTTGCATTACTTGGAATTTACTTCTTTATAAAATAAATTTCAGGTATATGCACGTATTCCTAAATGCAAAATAAAATCTCCATGTGACGTGGTTCTTAATATCATCACCAAAAATCGGTGTCAGAACAGCTGTAAGAATTCAATGTGTTCTTGGGACGGAAAAAATATGACCCCTCGAAACTTTAGAAATAGTTCAGATCCTTAATCCAAGTCCTGAAATAACTAGGTAAAATATGATGATAACTGCCTTCTAGGAGCACACACAGACCTTTCTACCCTTCTGGCTACAAGTCAGATCCTAAAGGATTCTGAGATCCTTTCCCGGTGGACAAAAGCAGTTCCTCATGAAATTTCCTTAAGGCTATATACCAGAAGCATTCAGGTTACACATCATAGGTTTTCATTAGCAATAAGTTTTCACACACAAAAAAATTAATAGCAAGATTTTAGAACGTTTTACGGAAGGTCGGCTTTTAGATTTTTTTAGACCTAACCCTGAATGGTACCCCACATCTTTAAAATTAAAAAAAATAGAAAGAGAAAATAAAATGTTTTATGGTCAATCCAGGGTAAGTGGAGGCTAGCAGATCAAAATTGTCAAAGATGTAATGGGAATGTGATATCACAAAATTTGATTATTAAAAAAAAAAGAGAGAGAGACATGGAGTGAAGCAAAAAGCTGTTAGAAGGATTGTTTTTAAAGTTCTTTTCCAAAGAAAAATAGCCAATTGCTTTTAAAAACCTCCCTTGCCATCCAAAACTGTTGCTTGCGCTGCTGCCTCTTATGTAGGGCAATGTTTTTCTGTTTCATTATTTATTATTCCATATTTTAAGAAGTTTTCCAGTAGCCGGTATGAATTTTACAATAAATATATCATCTATATTATTTTTAAACAAATACTTTCAGTGAAACAAAATACTTCAAATTTTAAAACGTTGAATGTTAGTATTTGATTAACTCTCCTACTTTATTTTTCCACTGCATTTTCCAAAAAATGTTTCCAGTTTGCACATATAATTCTCTCTCTGTTTTTCTTTGTCTCCATCTCTTTGTCTCCATCTCCGGAGATAGACAGATAATACACATACAGAAGATTAATTATATTAAAATTATATTAATAGCATGTACAGTTTGCAGAAAATGAATTTTATGTCCCAATGTTCACTTTTAGATACAAAATGTTTAAAACCAATGTTGTTTCTCCATAAGTCTCTCTAAATAATATATAAAATATTCCTAGATAAAACAAAATATTCATGCATAAATATTTCTAAATAATATAAAACTTAGTTATGCAGATGCTTTGGTCTACAAGTAATGTGAATATAATTGTATTTTTTGCAGATACCCAATGTATCATAGTTTACTCAGAAGAGGGGTTTAGAGAAAAACTGGAAGGCAGTCAAAATAAAAGTGCACAATCTTTGAGATGACACTTCCAAAACAAAACAAAACTACCAACCAAAACAGACTGATCAAATGTATTGTTTTATGTGTTAAATAACATTGTGATATTTACTATATGTTTATAATACATATGGAAAAGTTAGTAAAAAATAAATAGCAGACATAGTTATCTTCTCTAACACAATGGTTGCATTTGGAGAGAATAATGGTGCCCGCAGAACTGGGATAAGTACAACCAATATAGGCAGCATCAGTAATTTATCAAACCATTGGTGTTCCTCTCATGTTTAATGGTAAAATCGCAGCAGGTTAAATTCACCAGGCGGTGGAAATCAGAACTGAAAATGGCAGGAGAAAACAGAAGTCAAATCACATCTGTGATCCAACCCCAGTGTTTTATAAATAAATGAGTAGTATCAAGATACTTGTTCATCTGATCAGTGCTTTAAAAGACAAAGCACTGAGTGTTTTTTTATTGTTGCTATTATTAGTGTTTGTTTAATAGTATTATCTGCATTTTTGTGGCCTGAAAGGGGGGAGCAAGAGGTTATGCAATCATACATTTCCGAGTATTCAGAAGGGGGAAATAGCAAGAAAGTTCACTATAAAAACAAAACAAAACAAAATAACAAAGACAAAAAACAAACCAAAAAAAAAAGATGATTGGAATTCTAAGCATTAGGTCTTCCCTAGAGCGAGATAAACTTTAAAAACTTTTCCTATCACAGATAGAAAACTCTTCATTGAGACAATGGATCAAGCCCTCCCCATAAGAGAATAGATAAGAGGATCTCCAACTACAAAACATTCAAAATGCAAAATTCACAGTCAGTTTTCTCAAAAATATGGGCTCGTGATCACAGGCACCAGTTAAGAAAGTGATAATTAATCAGAGCTAGTTCATTAGCACTGTGGGAAAGGCCATTCAAAAACTGAATTTTACCTATGAAGGATCAGAGTAGCATCTCTGCATTTAATGGATGGCATGTTCTTCTTATGCTCCTGAACAGAACACTTTCCATATTGGCTCAACTAATTTTTACTTTTTGGTATTCTGTAGCTTTGTGCCTTTACTTCTGATACTAGAAAGCTGACAATTATTTCCCAATTTATTTATTTTTTTAGTGATGCTAACATTGAGATGATCCCCCCCATTTATTCTAGAACAACAAAGCCATTCTGTGAAATGTAGGTCCACTAACCCTTTACCCCACATAGTCGATCATGAAAAAAAGGCTTGATGTTAAATATTTTAGCTACAGTTGAAAAAGTCAAGAATCATAAGTACTTCCTCTAAGTAGCCTCTGTTTTGGCCTTTGGGAATTGTTTCCTTTGGGGTCTTGAAGCCCAAGGATGTGCAAGCTTTTAAAAATGTCTTTAACATAAACTACTAATGACAAGGTTTTTGGGTTTTTTGTTGTTGTTGTTGTTGTTGTTGTTATTTTAATAAAAAAAGGCACAGCAGCATCAGATCATCTTGCTTTAAGCATTCTGGGACATTTCGGTTTTCAATCTGGAATTTCAAGTGGTAGGGACATGACCATAAATAACTCCCCAAGGACTAAGCAATGTGACCTCTTCACTCTAGCATATTCACAGATGGAATTGATTTGAGAATTAACATGACATCTGAACAGGAAGTGTTGGAATATGAAAGAGCACAGGAGTTTTTGTGATTATGCTGAATGACAAGATTTATTATAAAGCCTTTGATTCTCCCTTTTGAGCCCAGACTTTTAGTTGAGTATCATTTTTGAAATTAAAGGGGAAAAGCCCTTTGTTCTGATATTCTCTTTGTTAGCTAGTACTTACTAAATAATAGCAATAACAAGTAAAAAAAGTTCCTTTCTACTAAAAGTTAAAATTTACTCCAGTGCAATTCACTGCCAGGAAGAGTACCTGACACATATATGTATCACAATCTGTATATTTTCAGTGAATACAGTGATAAATGGACTCAAGGAACACATAGTATTGTGGGATGCACACAAGAATAAACAATAACTCCTGCTCTCAAATTTTGCCTATTCTACGTGGGAAAGGCAGGTATTAGTGTAATAAGCTGGACAATAACAAAAGCTATGATCATGTGTAGACTGCTATAAGGGAATGAAGAAACAAATAATTATAAATTGGGCAAAGGTGTTTGGTTGAAGTCTCATAGAGGACGTACCATTTGAATTAGATCTAAATGGTGGGTATTTCTGCAAGGATAAAACAAGTGGGTAGGAAAAACCCGAAGAAAGAAGAGTACGAACATTTTTAGAAAGAGTTTTGACAACAGCAAATATCGCTATTGAGAATATGGAAATCCTTTGTTCTGCAATTCAGAACTTTATATCTGTTTGGTAAAAATATGAGCCATCATAAAGAACAAAGCAAAGAGGTGTTTTGAATATTGCAACTTTGCTCATACAGAAGGATGACACTTTTCTTTCTCATAGACAAGTATGCACTTGCCTGTGGTTCAGCAAGGTGGAGAGGTCTGACCAGGAGTCTTACTGAACTGCAGATGGCTGATAGCTCCTGACAGTCTAGTTAAGCGTAAGGTCCCCAGCAGGAAGCCAGTGAGGATTCTGGAGTCTGCATTAGAACCAGATGTCCAGGTACTACCATAGAGTTCAAAATATTAACACTGAAAGAGAGAGGCCTCGTAGAGTTCTAACTGGGTAAGCCAGATTGAAATGTGAGATGCTGTATCTGCTGCCCCATTCATACCTTGAGAATCATTTTTATTATGTTGTTGTCACTGTAATTTTTACTTAACTATGTACATAACATGTGTCTCACCTGCTGAGTTGTGTAGAATGTTTTTTCTCCCTCAGGTATTTAACAATGTATTCCATTTTATTAGGGTAATTTAACATGTCTTTTGCTTCTTCCATCAAACCACAAATCTTTGAAAACATTTACCATGCTTTGTTTCGCATTATCTTAAGTCCCCCAAAGTATACAAATGAAGACTCCAGTGGATTCTTGGGGATACATAAATGACAGGTTAAAATAATTCAAGCAGATCCTGAAGTCAGTCTCTAGAAGGACTTTGATTTGTGAACCAGCTCAAGGTCAATATTTAGCTTAGACCTGAGACCATCATTGAGGTCAATTAGGACCTAAGTGGAAGAAAGGAATGTAGGAGAAAGCTGTCAGTTTTGCCCTGAGTGTGTCTACTTCAAATGCTTTAATGAGCACTTTTAGAATGTTGAAACGAGGCATACAATATTAAATAACTATTGAAACAATGCCAATACTTTATTAAAATGACTTACAGACAATTTTAATCCAGCTACCAATAGTTTAAAATGTGTAATAAGCACTCCCTAGTGTTAGTATCAGTGCCCATGTAAAATTAATTCACATGACACTTCAGAAACACTTTTTAAAGAAAGATATCTGAATTCAAACATCTAGATCAAGAGAGAAATACTTCATTTCACCTGAACTAGATTTCACAAATAGTCACAATGAGTTGAGACTGTGATTAATCACTGAATAACTAATATCTAAAATAGGATAAAATGTCACATAAGCATTATCAAAATTACTTGACTGAACAATTTCTAAAACCGTGTTTCTTTTTGTACTTTACATTAAAGTTGACTATAATATAGCAAGCATATCACTTTAATTTATGCTTTATCTATCTGAATGAAGACATACACCACTACTTTTAAAAAGACATATTTCTTAATAAAGAGTATCTATTTTTGTTGGGAAAATTATCTTTTTTTATATGTTCTATACGTTCAGAGTCTAAGACGGCTTAAAACCAGGATAGAAAACTAACATAGAAACTGCACCTCACATGAATTGTGAACTTATTGTTTTAAGGCAAAATTTTCATGACATAAAATTTACCATTTTAAAATATACATTCAGTGGCATTTAATACATTCATAATGTTGTATAGCCATCATCTCTATCTAGTCCCAAGGCATTTTCATCACCCTAAAATGAAAACCTGTACCAAATAGTCACTCCTCATTTCCATCTCTCAGAGTCTGACATTCACTAGGTAACTTTCTGCTTCTGTAGATTTACCTATTCTGGATAAGTGAAATCATGCAATATATAACCTTTTGTGTCTGGCTTCTTTCACTTAACATAGTGTTTTCTAGGCCCATCCACACTATAATGCATCATAACTTCACTTCTTTTTTAGTTAGAAGGTATTCCATTATAGGAAATTATTGCTTATGCATTCATGTACTGATGAACATTTGGCTTGTTTTCACCTTTTAATGACTAGAAATACTGTTGCTCTGTATACTTATGTACAAATATTTGTTTTTAATTATGCTGAGTATATTTCTACAAGTAGAATTGCTAGGTCATGTGACAGGTCTATGTTTATTTCTTCAAGGCAACCACATAACTGTTTCCCACAGTGGCTGTGCCATTTTTCATTTTCAACAATATATGAGGGTTCTTATTTGTCAACATTGTCACCAATATTTGTTCTTTCATGCCTTTTCATTTTTGTTGTTTTATTGACTAATGATGTTGAGCATATTTTCATATATTTGTTTGCCATTTTTATATATTATTTAGAGAAATATCTATTCAAATCCTTTGCTCATTTTTAACTTAGGTTTTTTAAAAAAACATTTGAGTTCTTTATATATTCTGAATACTAGACTCATCAAATATATGACTTAAAAATATTTTCTCCCATCCTGTAGTTTGTCTTTTCACTTTCTTGATAGTTTCTTTTGCTGCAAAATAAGTTTTCTTTAATTTCAATAAATCCAATTTACCTATTTAAAAATATTTTTCTTATGTATTGCTGTTATTTCCTATAATTTATAGGTAAACCCAAAGTTATAAAGATTTACCCTTTTGATTTATTTTAAGTTGCTATATATCTTTAGCTTTTATATTTAGGTTTTGGTCCATTTGAATTAAT
The DNA here is from genome assembly GCA_963574415.1 of Tarsius wallacei. Taxonomy (NCBI): domain Eukaryota; kingdom Metazoa; phylum Chordata; class Mammalia; order Primates; family Tarsiidae; genus Tarsius; species Tarsius wallacei. Next base: position 39,599 of record CAUYQG010047014.1, on the reverse strand, counting down.
TTCTGTATATGGTGTCCAATAGGGATCCTACTTATTCCAATTGTTCCAGCACCATTGTTGAAGAGATTATTCTATCTCCATTGAATGGTTTTGGCACTCTTGTCAAAAATCAATTAACCATGGATGTATGACTTTATTTCTTGAGTATTTGACATTTGATTTTCAAAAACACTTGAGAACTCCTGTGCACCACCTGAAGATATTACAAATTTAATTTGAAAAAAGTAGAATTTTTAGAACTGAAGTTAATTACATAGAACCTTCTTCAAGTCTGTTCTTTGCCTACAACAGAATCCTTAACCTGTAGTTATAGAACGTCACCATAAATACCCCTGATAAGTGGCAGCCTGTCCATGACAAGACATTGATTATAATTACGTTGATTAGCATCTCCAATTTTTAGAAAATTATATATTTCTTTTCAGTTGCAATAATTAAATCTGCATTTCTGTAATTCTTGGCTATTTGTTGTCAGTTACCTTCCATGGGATAAAACAGAAGTTAAATAGAATAAGGGGAGAGAGGGAGGAAAGCTAGGAAGGGGAAAGAAGTGCAAAGAGAAGAAAAGGGTAGAAAACATTTAAAAGAGAAGGGAAAAGAGGAAAAAAATTGCTTGTACAATCAGAAATCCAGTAGAAAACAGATGATACCTACAAACTGAGAAATGTGAAGATAATTCGACCAAGTGGCTATTTAAATAAGCAAGTTTTACTGAGACATCTAAAAGCTTTGTGAAGTATTTTGGAATGCAGCAATGAAGCTCATCACCACCATAAAACTGAAGAAAACAAGAAGGGAACAACGAACAGGATCTTGAAAAAATTCACGTAAATGGCAATGGCTGAGGTGGTGGCCATTGGTTAAAGGATGCAGTCAGACTGTGGAGATATTTTGGCCTTTGTTGGAGTCCATTGCTTTGGACTCCAACATTGCTCTGATGAGGTCTAAAGCATTAAGCCAGAAGAAAGGATATTTCATTGAACAGGTCCATTTTGGTCGACTCTTCGGCATAGGGCAGGATGTAGAAAAGTAGCAGTTTCCCCTCCTCCAGGTTGTATAGTATTCAGTGGTTGTAGTTGCTTTCAAATGTATTATCTCCCCTGACCTTAAAACTCTGCCAAGAATTTAGTAATAAAAACAGAGACGAATTGGGTGAGCTATGGGAAACACTTAAGTATATAACTTTAAAGCGTTGAGTAGAGAAGGGGCTAGAGAAATTTTGAGCCAGATTGGGAGTTGATAATCACAAGTAAAGATCAAAAATCAAAATGAAGAAACAAAAAACAATCAGGCCTTATTAGTAATTCAGAGTGCAGCCCTTGCAGTGTATAGAGACCAGACCAAACAGCTGTCCTAGTGAGGAATTAAAAACTCAAATCTGAGAGCAAAGTCATATCAGCCTCCCAAAGAGGAGACAATCTATTTAGAGATACAAGCTCTGGCTTCAGCAAAGGGGCATCTGCTGAAAGACATTTTTTCTCCTTTTATCCTCTGTAGGTGTTCCTTGGAGATATTGCAAGTTCCATCCCAGAGCCCTATAATAAAGCAAATATAACTATACAGCTAGTCACACATACATACTTCGGTTTCCCAGTATATATAAAAGGTATGTTTACATTGTACTATAGTCTATTAAGTTTGAAGTAGCATTATGTCTAAAGTATGTACATATCCTAATTTAAAAATACTTTGTGGCTAAAAAATGCTAGCAGTCATCTGAGACTTCAATGGGACATGATCTTTTTGCTGGTAGACGGTCTTACCTAGACGTTGATGGCTGTTGAATTATTATCAGGTTGGTGGTTACCGAAAGTTGGGGTGGCTGTGACAATTTCTTACAATAAGACAGCAGTGAAGTTTGCCCCATAAATTGACCCGTCCTTTCATGAAAGATTTCTCTGTAGCCTACAAAGCTGTTTGATAACATTTCACCCAGAGTGCAACATCTTTCAAAATAGGAATCAATCTTCTCAAACCCTACCTCTGCTTTTAAAACTAATTTTATTTAGTATCCCAAATCCTATATTGTGATTTTAATAATGTTCACAGTCTTTTAATCAGAAATAGTTTTTACCTCAAGAAACGACTTTCTTTGCTCATCTGTAAGAAGCAACTGAATGATAATTCATCAAAGTTTTATTATGAGTTAACAACAGTTCGGTCACATCTTCAGACCTCTGCTTTTTTTTAACTTTTAAATTTTTAAATTTAAAGATGTGGGGTACAAGGGTTAGGTATATAAATGTCCATTATGCAGGTACCCTTGTTGATGAGATGTGTCCCTTCCTCTCCTAGCAGTTTCTCTCAACTGCCAATCCTTTTCTTATAGTATGATAATTGTTCAAGGTCCACTTATGAGTGAGAACAGATGGTAGTCTGTTGTTTGTTTCTGTGATTGATCACCCAGTAGGATAGATTCTAAATCCATCCAAGTTGCTGTGAAGTCTGTATAGATTTCAGTTTTGATTCTAGTTCTCCGGCTCTTTCTACTATATTTGTAGTTGCTTTCTTTACTGGGGACTTGAACTCCTCAACGTCATCCATGAGAGTTTGAATCTTCTTTCAAACTCCTGTTAATGTTGACTTTTGACATCCTCTCATTGATCAAAATGTTCTTAATGGCATCTGGAATGGTGAATTCTTTCCACAGAGTTATCAATTTATTTTGCCCAGAATTATCAATGGAATCACTATCCTATGACATCTATAGCCTTACAATATATATTTCTTACCTAATAAGCTTGAAAGTCAAAGTTACTCCTTTATCCATTGGCTGCAGAATGAATGTTGAGTTGGCAGGCATGAAACAACATTCATTTCTTTTTACATTTTCATCAAAGTTCTTGGGCAACTAGGTGCATTGCCAAATGAGTCAATATTTTGAAATTTTGTTATTGTCAATATTTTGAAAGGAATCTTTTCTGAGTAGTAGATCTTAACACCGGGCTGAAAATGTTCATAAGTTAACCTCTGCTAGCTTTCGACTTTTCTTCTCCAGCTTCCTCATTTCTCTCAGAATTGAAGAGAGTTAGGGCTTTGCTCTCAATTAGGTTTTGGCTCAAGGGACTGTGGTTTTTTGATCACCTGCCTAGATCACTACAACTTTTCTTCACATAAATAATAAAATTTTTCTACCTTCATTGGAGTAACACTTTAAATTTCCTGTAATAACTTTTTTTTAAATTTTTATTTTTTGTATTCACAGTTTGGCTATCTGCTGCATGAGATCTAGTTCCCAGTCTGTCTCAGCTTTCGACAAGCCTTCATCACTAAGATTAATTATTACTAACTTTCTTTGTTTGTTTGTTTTTTTAGTAGGAGTCTTACTCTGTCACCCTGACTTGAGTTTAGTGGCACGCTCACGGCCACCCAGCCTCGACCTGTTTAACTCAGGCAATCCTTCTGCCTCAGCCTTTCAAGCACCTGCAATTACAGGCATGCACCACCATGCCCAGCTAATTTGTTTTTATTTATTGTAGAGAAGAGGTCACTCCAAGTTGCCCAGGCTGGTCTTAAACCCTTGGGCTCAGGCAATCCTCTTGCCTCTGCCTCCCAGAGTGCTGGGATTACAGTCATGAGTCACCATGCCTGGCCTATTTCTAGCTCTTAATTTAAACTGAAAGTTGTGAGACTCTTTCACTTGAATATTTGAGACCACTGTAGGGTTATTAATGAGTCTAAATTCAACAGGACTGTTTCTCAGGGAAAGAGAAGGCCTGGGGAGAGGAAAAGAGATGGTGAGAAAGGACAATCGGTCTGTGGAGTCGTCGGAACACACATAACATTGATCAGCTAAATTTGCCGTTTTATATGGGTACTGCTCATGGAACCCCAAAACAACTACAATAATAGCATCAGCGATTACTGATGACAGATCATGATAACAAGTACAATAATGAAAAAGTTTGAAATATTGTCAGAATTATAAAAATGTTACAGAGAGACACAAAGTGAGCACATGTTGCTGGAAAACTGGTGTCAGTAGACTTGTTCCATGCAGTTACCACAAACCTTCAATTTGTAAGAAGCACAATATCTGTGAAACACAATAAATCGAAGCATGATAAAATGAAGTACACCTGTACGTGTTGTGGCACACATTTTACAACTTATTCCTTCTAGAGCACACAAGAGTCTTTTCTTTAACATTGGGAGTATCTTTGTAGGATATTTAATAGGCTGAGTTTGATCCATGTTAAGATGAAGGTGTTCATTATAGTTCTACAATTCTGTAAGATGTATTGTGCTTATTTTATGCAAGTTATTCAACCTTTACTGAGAAGATATAAATGCCAAAACATTCCTAGCGCTAATATTGAGTCATAATTAATTATTTCCCCTTTTAAACATAGATATATTCTTCTGTTAGTATTTTTTAAAATGTATAAATGTGTGGTTATTGTGTCTTGACAAGAAAAATCACGCTCAGTGTAGGCACTTAGCTAAGAGTTTGGCACAAAAAATATAAAAGTCATCAAACATGCAGTAGTTTCAAAGGTGTACAGTTCTGCTCCACACTGTGCACCTTGTTTCCAACCTAAAGCCAAATGTATGTTTTTTCTTTCAAATCCATTTCAACTAGTGTGATCTTTATCTCTGTTAATGCAATCATCACAAACATACCCTTGCAAAATATCTTCCACTGTTCTATGATCTTCTATTATCCTCACTTATTCCCTCTTCCAAGTTTCATCCCTTCAAACATCAGTCATCATATTTTACCAAGTAATTTCTTCCACGTGTTTTATATTTGCTTCCTTGGGTCTCTATGTCTACTATTTACTGCCTCCGTTCTAATCTGTATCTACTACTAAAGGCCTATGTCAAGTTTGTATCAACTCATTGTTTCAAAAAATATTTTGTAATAATTCAAAATTGGATTGAATAAAATTGCATCTAAGGGTGGTAGTGCAGGTGAATCAATCAGAGGAATGTTAATAAATAGAAGATGCAAACAGGATACATACTCTATCCACTAGAAAATGTTATTTTTATCATTCACTCATGCTTCAGATCTTAGTAACAAATGTGGGCTTGCTCTGCAATGGATTAATGTAGAAGTCATAAGCATTACACTTTGTTAAGTAACAAGGTCATGGAAGATTTACCTAGTTTGAATTAAATCAATATCATTTTGTTATTCTTTATCTAAGCCCCAAAGACCGTATAAAATCAACAATACATTGATGCAAATAAATCTTCTTCAGTAAGACATATGAGACACTGGTATGAGAAAAGAGGCTAGCTCAGCAATAACCAAGGATAGGAAATCTCCATTTCAGTTTTCAAAGTAACAGCATGTATATGGGTTTTCTCTATTAGACTCAAACGCACCAAAACTATATAATGTTATTTAATAATATGTGGTAAATCACAACAATACATACAATTTTACCATTTTCAGTAATTATATATAACATCACATGCTTGATATTGTATGAAACACTTTTTCTTTCAAATGTAGAAGTAAGCAAAAGTTAATTTTATAGGCAAATAAATGCATGTATGTAAGTTGATTGAGTGTACATAAGGCACATATGCAAAGTTGCATTATAGAGAATCAATGGTCAAAATAATTGGGTAAGGCAGATACTTAGCTGATGAGTATCATTAACATTTTTTCTGTCCCAATTTATTTTCGGTCTGTGACGAAATACTTCTTTGTACTAAAAGATACACTTGTATATTAAATATGCATTTTGACAGTTTTATATATAATGCCACACAGACTTGTTACCTAAATTTATTTTTTATTTTTTTTCTTTTCAGTGTATTTAATCATTTCATAGACATTAAAGATGCAGAATAAAAATATAAATTATACTTAGTCTTAAAGATATTTGAGACCACTTTTAAATGTCATCTTTTGTTATTCAAAGTTCCTTATTTGTTGCAAGACTTTACCATCTGCCTGCAAGTAGCAGGAATTGGCTCTAATTTTGATGTTTGTTTATTTGGGTATTTATTTATTTTGAACAAGATTAGGGAGTTTGATAATAACTACCCCATCAATCATGAGTTGAATATCCTTTGGAAAACCTGGTGGTAGACATTAGGAGGCAGCCTCAAATTTGATGCAGGTGAGTAATTGTACTATAATTATCACTAAATGCACTGCAGGCTAAAGGCTAAGTGACAAAGAAAGACAAGACTTTTGTTTAGAATTTCATGTTTTTGGGTGACTTTAATAGATGCAGATTTAGTGATTTGCACCTTTCTCTTCCAATACTCATGCTATTAAATAGTTTTTTTGGTTTTTTTTTTTACTTTAGCCTAAAAACATTTTATATTTGGCCCACAAGTCTATTGCTATAGTGACTGTAAGAAGGTTAACCACATAATTTCATCTCAAAAAGTGACATTTGTGAAAGTAGAAAGAGTTGATAAGAGTAAATTGATGGAGCCCATAGCAATAAACCAGTATTGTCTCAGACAAACCAGAACACGTGGTTACTCTACTTATAAGATACATATCAAAAAGGAAGCAAAATTGTTGATAACTTTAGTAGTCTCCTTCAGGCTTCTATTATTTTATATCTATCCTTTTCTTTCCATGAGGTGTCACTTTTTTTTCTAGAAATGCTCTATCAGTCCAGATTGGTTTGATTATCCAAAAAAAGAAAATACATCACATACTCCTCAGGCTACTTTTGGAAAAACAATCACCAACATGTTGTGAAATAATTCAAATATTCTTAAATCTAGTAGGATATTTTTATACCTTTACCTGTCTACAGAATGTATAAGTCTTCCTTCTTTACAGTAAGTAAAAATAAATAGTAATTTATTGTCCCTAGATGGAGATCAAATATATAGAACCACAAGCAACTTTCATACTTAAAAGAAATGATTCAACTAAGGTTTAACAAACTAATCACTCTCATTTCTTTATGTCTACTAAAAACTAATGATATATTCAGTATTGTTTTAGCATATAAAATAGGCTCTATATTTTTACGAGTTCAGGTGTTAATTTAAGCAGTAATGATATTACCTGCAGCATCTCATAACATTTAATAATTAAATGTTTAATAAAATAATTAAACAATTTAATCAGGAAAATGTATTTATATAACAAACTTTTACATCTACACATTACCTGAATCTCAACTTTAAAAGAAGTTACTCTTTAATTATTACCCATTAGCTATAACATCATTCTTTCTCACCCCAAAAGACTGAGATGGGTTCTTGCTGAAGCTTCAGATACTTGTATGTTTAAAAAAAGAAAAAATTAGTTGCCTCTGAATTTCAACTGTGCCCAATAAAGAAAAATCTGTTTCTCAGACTTGATTTATATAATTTGATATATAGACTATATTTTATATTTATTATATATATGTCTATATCTCACAATTGTAAAAAATTATAATTTTAAAATATTAACTACATATAATATGATAAAAAGTTTTATCAAAGGTATACAAAATTTTATTTGCAAATGAATATATGATGTGAAAACTATTCAAAAATTAGAAAACTAAGCCACTAAGATACATGAAAACATATTATTGCAAACAGATCTTAGAACAATGATCACAACTATTTAAAAACATATACTTATGAAATATATATAAGACCCACAGCTGACATAACTCTAGGATCCATTAATACAGTGAATTCAATCTGTCTGAATAGAAAAATCGGGTAAATGCATATACATACATATATATCAAGAGATATACTACATTCATACTTTTATACAAAGTAATCTAATTTTTATACTCAAAGGTACGTATGGCAACATTATTCATGTAAAGTAGTGCTTTAAAAGCATATATATAAACAAATATAAAGCATCAGGTAAATGGTTAAATAAGATATTACAGAAAATTACTTATTTGAATATATGTATCCCTGTACCATCCGAAATCAGCATATTATATTATATTCATCATTAACACCATGAATAATGACATTTTTCAAACAACTACGGTGATTTTCTCTGAGAATGAGACCTAGAACAAGTGTTCTTTGGTGATGAAAAAATCATGCTCTACAGCAATTCTCAAGTTCACAGTATTGCATTAACAGAGCAGGAATAAATCAACACAGAAAGAAGACCTGAAAACAATTCAGCCTTACTTTGAGTTTTATTTATTTGAGAGACACCCCTGTAGTGATGCATCTTACATTTTGCCAAGGGAAGTACATCAAGGGTAGGTGACAAATATTTCTCCCGCCCACTGTGGTCCTCTTCCTCCTTTGGTAGTTTTACCTGTTCCCCTAGTGCTACACACCACTGTATGCCAGCGACTCCCAAGTATATAACCCCAACATAGATTCACTCCAACATAGATTCACTGTGTACTCATGTAGCTAATTATATCAAAATATTGTTTGGATGTCTAAGTAATATCTCAAATGCATCATGTCCAGAATGAATTCCTTTTTGTTTCCCCCAATATAATCCCTACCAGTATGATTGTACATCTGGTTAAAGGATTTCATTCCAGTTATGGAGAAGCCAAATATTGAAGTGGCTCTCACAACTGGTTAGTTAATTTGTGGTGTTCAGTGTAAAATAAAAATGCAACAATGGGTCCTTGTTTATAAATTATTAAGAATTTCAAGATGGTGACAGCAAAGCATTAAACAGAGAAAGCATGGGATCCTTCTGAAGGTAGCACTCCCTGTGAAGTCACAGTTCACATACTCCAAATATAGTAATCCTTGGTTTCTTTGTCTTTTTTTTTTAAGTTGGGATCAACCTGGCTGGAGTGTAGTGGTATGATTATGACTCACTGCACCCTCTATCTCCCAGGCTCAAGCAATCCTTCCACCTCAACCTCTAAGTATCTGGGATGATAGACATGCACCACCAAGCCCCACTGATGTTTTTATTGTCTGTAGAGATGAGGCCTTGCTACGTTGCCCAGGCTGATCTGGCACCCCTGAGCTCAAGCAATCCTCCTGCCTCAGCCTCCCCAAATCCTGGAATTAAAAGTATGAGTAACCATGCTCAGTGGTTTCTTTACCTCTTAAATGCATCATATGCTCACTCAGGGAAACAAAATGAAGGTAAAACAAACAAACAAACAACATAATCTTATGGCTCTGTATGAATATTTATCCAGAATTCATCACCTTTTACAACTGTTAATAAATTCATCTGGTATCAATCACCATCAACTGTGATCTGAGTTAATGCAGTTTCCTAAGTGGTATTCAGGTTTCTGCCCTTTCTAGAGTGACCCTTTTGGATTAGACCTCATCTCCTCCCTCTGTTCATTTGACTATCTTCCTAGTACTCTCAAAGAGCTGAAGACCTAGAAGACCTGTCGTGTCATGATCTCTCAGCTCTCCCCTGCCTCCATAATTCAGTAATCTCACCCTCTAACATGCTCCCCCATCATACTGACCACATATACGAGGGGGCACTCCCCAAAAAAGTTATTTATAAAATTTTGTGTATTTATTCTTATACGTTTAAACTTCAATCACCTTCAAAGTACTCTCCATGTGCTGCAATACATCTATCAAGATGCTTTTTTCCACTGCTCTAAACAGTTTTCAAACTCATCAATTTTGATGCCTTTTTACTAGGGGGGATGCAAAATTCCTGAAATTATCTTTTAGAGGGCGGTCCCCTTGCAGTACAGGCTTCCCCCACTAGGCAATTTTTCTAGGAACCCATTGGCATCAGCGTTGCTCAGTGTACCAGCTAACGTTGTTGTGAGAGGCCGTGTTCAGTTTCAGAGAATTTTTTTTTTAGAGATTCTTTCAATGCGCATGCCCATTTCATAAGTGATTTACGAGCCCACCTGCCCATACTGCGCTGAGTGTTCCACAGTTTTTGACCAAAAGCAGTATGATCCCATAGCTCACCCGACCTACTAACCTAATCTCACCCTGAATGCCTTTTTTGTTTGTTTGTCCCTGGATGAAAGTCCTCAAAGGGAAACGTTTTGTCGATGTGGAAGAGGTGAAACAAAAAATGGTAGAAGCACTAGGCATCAATATTGACGAGTTCAAAAACTCTTGAGCAGTGAAAAAAGTGTCTCGATAGGTGTATTGAATCAAATGGAGAGTATGTTGAAGGTGACTGAAGTTTTAATATGTAAGAATAAGTACACAATTTTTAGTAAATAAATTCCATTTGGGGGAGGTATATAATGATATATAATCAAATTATATAACACCAATGCTAATAATTTATTAGAATAACATTTAAAATGTTAACAATATATCCCTGTATACATCACTGGATTAAGCTGAAAAGACTAAACTAGGCTGAAGTGACAACACCAAGCATCTCCATGACTGAAAACAATAAGCTCAGATTCTTGATTATGCAAAATCTGCTGTGGGTTTGGAAATACTCCACATCATCAGCTTTTAGGTAGAGACTCAAAGATCCAGGCCATTTAGATTGTGCTTCTCTATCTTCTCATTTGGGGGTTTCTTCCCCAGTCTTCAACACTTCGCCCGAGTGGGTCACATGCTACTGGCAAGTGTGGTTTCCCCATGCCTAAGACAGAATGGCATGACATAACATATGGATTGCATATGCTACAATAAAACTCATACTTTGGAGAAGCAAAATATTTTCTGGATGAAGTATAAAATTGTACTCCAAATTTCCAAAAGAAAGCCTCAGCTGTGCCAGGGCTGTAGCGATGCAGAATTCAACTGAAAGTCTAATCTCTGTAGAGTGTCAGTCCTGAGTCTGAGTCCTCATGCTTGGACAGACACAGCAGGACAGATCCCCAAACACATATGAGTTCTCTGGGGGAAAATGGTAAAATCAGTACGGGGTTAGAAATTTCAAAAAATGTGCAGGTGTGTTCAAAAGTTAACTAGGGTGCTGGGATAGAGTTCATTCAGAAATAAAACTCTGTTTAGACTGGAAGGAGATGAGGGTTTGCCATGGGACTTTAGGAGTGAAACATCACAGGTAGAGAATGCAGTTAGGGGAGGTTCTCAGAGTTGGGAGTGTGCTCGGTGGGCTGAAGTGAAGGCCTACATGTATATGTAATTATATACACTATATAATGATCTATCTATTATCTCTATCTATCTATCTATCTAGTTAGCTAGCTAGCCAGCTAAATCTTAGCGTGATTAGGTCCTGTTAACACTTTTAATTTGTTTTTTAAAAAAATAGAAAACAAATAGTAAGATAAAAGCTGTTACCTAAAAATATAATTACCATGATTTTGGTGGAATAATTGAGACTTTTAAGCAACCAATATTTTTACATAATTTTAAAAAAGAAATCTCTCTTTTTAAAAACAGTGAATGGTAACAAGATATTGCTTGTATTTAAACATGAATCTGTTCAAAAGCAATTATAATTATTCACATTTATTTTGCACATATATTGAATATTTTCTTTCTCTATTGAAGTTCATTCTAAAACGTTTGCCTTAACATTTGTACTGTAAGAGAAAAGGTTTGCCTTAATATTTGTAGTGTAAGAAAAAAATGTTTGCTCTTTCACTTTCTTTCTTTCTTTCTCACTCGCTTTATTTTTTTCTCTCTTACACCTTCACTTTGCTCATGTTAAAGAAAAAATTGAGAGTCACAGTGTTTGGTAACTTCCATTTAAGATTTAATGGATAAGATTGAGAAGGTTGAGGGTTGTAAAGGTGCTTAGAAGAGGCAGAATAAAGTCAATTTTCATGAGTACTGAAGGAAGAAGACAAATGGAAAGGAGGGAAAGATAGGGAAAAAATGAAGTCGTGCAGTGCCTGCCCTTTGGTTGTCCATTCAACACGAGGCCGGTAAGTACAAGAAGAGAAGACACCAAGAAGCAGAGAACCCCGATTTTCTTTGTTGTTGCAGGAGATAGCCAGCCCTCTACAAATGCAAGCCTCTTTACTTTTTTAAGTAGCTAAAACCCAAAACAGTGCTGCGCTGGTCCTATTACTGGAAGACTCACATACATTAATGAGCATGGTGATGCCTGAGTTATCGATTTTATGTTTAACTTTTATTTCTTCACCATTTTGTAACTGTTTGTTTCAAGGCAAATCTCAGTGCCAGTTTTCCTGACTCTTTTCTGGATTTCTTTAAAATGTAAAACTCCAATATAATTACCTATGGCAAGTGTATAAGTTATTTTGTGATTTTTCTATTAATTATAGTTACTTCACAATACCTCAGTGAGGAATCAAAACACGTTCATCAAAATAATTATGTGCATCAGTAAATTTAGGAATGGGAGCTAAATGATCTTCCCAAAGTCACCAAGCAGCTGTCAATGTCAGAGTCTGGAGGTCTACTAAGACGACTGACATCAGGGTTGTTAGACTTCCAATGTTGCCTATTGTTAGATTCCCAGTGTGGCCTGTCTCTCTCTCTAATATTTGCTAATTTGAAAAGTATTTTTGATTAAACAGTATATTCTATATGGCAAGAAGCAGCATGATATACCAAACTCATTGTATTTTTTCTTGATGATATCCATTCTCTATTATCTTTCTCACCCCTTTTCAATCCATCAGGAAACAACTTGTTTTATATCTGTCATTTTTAACGGCCTGCTGATTTTTCATTTGAGTGTTTTGTATGCCACTTCCCAGCATAGGAGCTGAGTTTTTATTAGATTTTGATAAGGTTTGAACAGCATGAACTTCAGGAGTTTTGAGATAATGCAATGTTGCGATCAATAAGAAAAAAATAATAACATCATAAATAATAATATCCAGGCCACATTCTTCACCCTGGGAAATAATGTTCATTCAGAAATCCAACTTATGGAAGTCTACATCAGTATATAAAAATCAGCGACAGTACAGAAAGAGTCCTCAGTGAAAACATTTCGTGCAAATTTCAGGGAAATGCAGGTGTCGGTTGAGTGGCCCAACGTGGAGTGGCTGTGGTCCAGATTATGTGTTTGTAAATAGCACTTAGATTGCTGATTAGAATTCTCAGCATTGTGAGCCAAATTCAGAACAGACAATCCAGAGATCCAGTTTTATGGAAGGTGAGTTGGATAAATAAAAATACCATATCAAACATTTTACATTAATTTATAATAGAAAAGTTGTGAAATTATTCAAGAAAAATTTTTTTCAACCGTCATCTATGATTTATAGTGTAAATTCTAAGAAAATATAATATAATAGCCTGGAGATATACATAGGTTTTATTTTACATTAACTTCTTCATGAGTTACTATTTATCAAACTTACTATTTTGTATATTTGTAGATTTATCTCCTCTTGGTACCATTAACTGCAGTCTTCATAAGTATTTCAATGTTATATATAAAGCCTTTACACAGTTTTGTAATAAAGTTAAATGCTTTAAATATTGATTTTAGATGAATAGGTTAATATTTGATGTATCACATTAAATATTATATAACTATGGCTCAACCTTTCATTGCTGGTTATGAGTTAACACTGATAAGAAGGTGTGAACGTTTTTATCAAGGGGACCAAAAAAATCAACAAATGGATAAACTTTATATTTTTCTTCAAGAAAAAAAATATTTTATTATTCAGTGCACAAATATGAGTGTAAATTGTTCAATTTGGACATTTGTGAGCTACAAAGATACGAAGAATCTATGCCATTGTGATGTTTTTGTGTTTCTTCTTGTCAGTGGTTGTAGTTATTGGATGTATTCTACATGCAAAATGATTATTATTACTTTCTTTAAATTCTAAAGATGTGAGTTACAATTCAAGATTAGGTGTACCAGTGGGCATCATACAGGTAGAGTCTGAGCCTCCCTTTAATTATTTCTTATTGCAAAAGAAGAAATAGGTTAGTATTTACCTTCCAGTACTATTCTGCAGTTCCCACTTTCCCTCCAAAAAAAGGTAAAGGTCAAAGAGCAGTTGGTAATCATCTTATTTTAGTTTTTTACTTACCTGTGGCTTTTCACTAAAAACATCAAGGCAAATAACATTTTTTACATGGCCATTGAGAAATGATGCAGTGTTTGCTGAGGGAAGTTGGCCTTCACATCTTTTGCAAGGTAAACATGAGCTGAGAGAGACCAAAAAGTGCCATCAATGCTGTGATAGAGTGTTTCCATTTCATCCAGAGCATCTGTTGACATCCTAAACAACAAGAACACATTAAGAGTAGTATATGTGCCACAGGTAGTCACTGGGTTTGAATTATAACAATATCACTGTTATATTATAGAACATGGCTTGACAGTCTCGACACAGCTAAGTTGATTGCTACATGAAACTTTATCCTTATGTTTTAAAAGTTTAAAACCACATACTCTACAGAGTGGGGGATATTTATACACATAAAACACAATGGCAGAAAGGAAATGTGTTAGAATTATGTCTATACAAAATAGATGGAGAGCTACTTTGACTCTACTTTTCTTAGTACAGCATATCATGGCATCGGAGAGCATAGAATTGGAGAAAAATTGTCATCAAAATTAATAACAATTGAGTATGGCCATAGTAAACGAGTACATATAGAATCAAGGTCCTTAAAAAGCCATTTTTAAAACAACACCATATATCTTCCCATTATCAACAAGATATTAATGTGAATGATGTGGACAAAAGACTTGAACTGCTTCAAGATAATGTTATCCTGGTGACTCACTCCTGCCCTGCCCTATCTACTACAGCAGGAAATATTCATTTTCTCATGCTACTATTTCATTTCCTAAAAAAATGCATGCCTCACATGCATTTAGTAAGATATGAACAGATGTAGCCCAAGTATAGCTTGTATCTATTAAACCAAAGAAATGTCCGAAGAGTATGCATAGTAAATACTGACACTCATTGACAAATAAGTTAAAGATTATTTTTGTATATCAGGTGAGGCTTACATTCATCAATAAGACAGAAGCCCTGATTTGCGATAGGTTAAAATGCATGGTATGGTTTTTTTCTTGTAGGCCTGAAAGAGGCCATCCAGTGAAATTGCAACTAGTTAAGAATGTCATCTGGGAGCCAGAGGGCTGCTATCTCTCTGCTCTTTGTTTTGCCTGCAAAATCTGCAGTGGTCACCCCTGAGTTCTTGATGAAATAAAAGCTTAGAAGGCCACAAGTCCTTCACTAATCGAACTTTTTATTTGGAAAGGGACATTTCTCCCAGAATATTTTCATTTACAAATTCTTGGACAGAAGTTAATCACATGGCCAAACTTGCCTAGAAGGTAGCTCAGAATAGTATGCATTTAGATTTCTAGTTTTTAAGTTGTGAAAGATAAGAAAGAATTCATTTGAGAATAGATAATGTGTAAGGTGTCTGTTGCAGCATTTGTCACTATTTGAATATGATTTTTGAAGCGAGACATAATTAATAACATTTATAAAAATATGTCAGGATAATATACAATAATTATTTCAAAATATAAATCAAAGAATAAAGACTTTAGTTAGATGAAAAATTAAAGACAAAAAAATTCTGGAGACATAATGTGCAGTATGTTTATTATAGTTAATAATGTATTATATACTTGTCCAGGCTTGGTGACTCATGCCTGTAACCCCAGCACTTTGGGAGTGGCCAAGGTAGGAGGATCCCTTGAAACTAGCCTAAACAACATAGCAAGACCCTGTCTCTATTTTTAAAAGAATAAATCTGGGTGCTCCTCTGTTGGGTGCTTATATGTTTAGGATATGTTTAGGATGAATTTTCTTGCTTGTTAATTGAGTCTTTCACCATTATACAGTGTCCTTCTATGTTCTTTTTAAGTTTTTATGGTTTGATGACTACTTTGTCTGATGTTAGAATAGCTATGCCTTCCCTCTTCCCTTTTCTGTTTGCCTGAAAGATCATTTGAGCCTTGGGTGCCCTTTGCAGTGAAATGAGTTTCCTAAAAGCAGAAGATGGTTAAATCATCCTTCTATATCTAGTCTGACACTCTATGTTTTTCAGTGGTGCATTTAGTCTTTTTGACATCACACAACCTCCCAAGGTTGAAACATGAAGAAATTGAGACTCTAAACAGGCAAATAGCAATCGAGGAAATTGACTCAGTCATAAGAAATCTCCCCACCAAAAAAATCCCTGGACCAGATAGCTTCCCAGTTGAATGTCACTAGACATACAAGGAGGAGCTAATAAGAATCTTATTAAAAATATTAAAGACAATTGAAAAAGATGGAATGCTCCCCAACTCATTTTATGAAGCCAACATCATACGGATAACCCAAACCTGGCAAAGATCTAACAAGGAAAGGTAATTACAAGCCAATCTCCTTGATGAACATAGATGTCTAGCAAATCAGGTCCAACAACACATCTCAAGGATCATCCACCAAGACCAGGTGGGCTTCATTCCTAGGATACAAGGCAGGACAATAAACGTAATACAGCAAATCAACAGATGTATAACCAAGAATCGTATGATTATATTATTGGATGCAGAAAAAGCATTTGACAAAATCCAGCATCCCCTTTTGATAAAAACACTCGAGCAACTAGGCATAAAAAGAACATTCCTCAATACATAAGAGCCATCTATGATAAACCCACAGCAACATTTTCTCAATGGGCAGAATTTGGAAGCATTCCCCCTAAGTATGGGAACAAAACAAGGATGCCTATTCTCACCTCTCCTGTTCAACATAGGGCTGGAAGTACTAGACAGAGCAATTAGGCAAGAGAAATAAATCAGGAATATCGAAATACGAAAAGAGGAAGTTATCTGTTTTGTGGACAATACTCTATATCTCGAGAACCCTAGGGAGTCTGTCAAAAGCCTGTTCCCTGATAACTGATTTTGGTAAGGTCTTGTGGTACAAAATCAGTGTACAAAAGAAATTTTCATTTCTTTATATCTGCAACAAGCAGCAGAGAACCAAATAAAAGGCACAATTCCTTGCACAATGGCCACCAAAAATTTAAAAAAAGAAATAAATACCTTGGCATCCACCAAACCAGAGAAGTGAAAGATCTTTACAACAAGAACTACAAAATGTTGCTCAAAGAAATCAAGAATGACATATACAAATGGAAAAGCATTGTATACTCATGGATTGTAAGAATCAGTAGTGTCAAGATGTTCATCCTACCCAAGGTAATCTACAGATTCAATACAATACCTATTAAATTACCAACATCATTTTTTCTCAGACCTGGAAGCAACAATACCGAAATTCATATGGAAACAAAAAAAGAGCACGAGTAGCCAAAACAGTCCTCAGCAAAGGGAACAAATTGGGAGATAGCACACTTCCAGACTTTAAACTTTACTACAAGTTTACAGTAACCAAAACAGTCCGGTATTGGTAAAAGAACAGACACGTAGACCAATAGAACAGGACAGAGATTCTGGAAGCAGAAACTCAGTCTCTCAACCAATTCAACTTCAACAAAGCCACCAGCAACGACCACTGGGAAAGGAGATCATATTGAGCAAATGGTCCTAGGAAAACTGGCTGACCACATGCAAAACAATAAAAGAAGACACTTGTCTGTCGCCATAGACAAAAATCAACTCTAAATGGACCCAAGACCTAAATGTAAGAACTCAAACTATGAGAATGCCAGAAGAAAACATAGGAAACACCTTTATGCAAATCAGAGTAGGCATCATATTCTTGATTAAATCCCAAAAAGCAAATGCCATAAAGTTAAGATAGACAAGCAGGATGTCATCTAACTGAAAGGCTTTTGCACAGCAAAAGAAGCCATCAAGAGAGAGGTGATACAACCCACAGAATGAGAAAAAAAATCTGAAAATTTTTTATCTGACAAAGGGCTAACATCCAGAATCCACAAGGAACTCAAAAGATGTGAAAGAAAAAATAAAACAAAAGCAATCTCATTAAAAAGTGGACAAAGGATATAAACAGACACTTTTCAGAAGAAGACATATAAGCAGCCAACAGACATGTGAAAAAATGCTCAGCCTCACTAATCATCAGATAAATGCAAATCAAAACTACAATGCGATACCACCTAATTCCAGTATGGATGGCCACGATTAATAAATCAGAAAACAACAGATGCTAGCACAAGTGCAGAGAAAAGGAAATGCTTCTACACTGTTGGTGGGAGTGCAAGCAAGTTCAACCTTATGGAAAGCTGTGTGACGATACCCAAGAGAACTAAAAATTGACCTTCCATATGATCCAGCAATCCCTCTCCTGCGAATATACCTGGAGGAACATAAATCGTTCTACAAAAAAGACATCTGCACATATGTTTATCGCTGCACTATTCACAATAGTAAAAACATGAAACCAACCCTACTGCTCATTAAAGGTGGACTGGATAAAGAAAATGGCACATATGCATGATGGAGTATTACACAGCCATAAAGGTCAAAAATCATAGACTTCGTAGCATATTGGATGGTGTTAGAGATCACTTCGTGATCTATCACAGATACAAAGAACTGAATACCACATGTTCTCACTCATAGTGGGACATGAACATTAATTACAATAGCACAAAGGAGAGATCTGCAGGTACTAAGCACTGCCAGAGGAGAGAGTGAGAGGGAGAGTCCCCTAACAACAGAAACGGTACCAAACCAGGGGAAGTGAGGGCCAATTGGAGGCCCAAATTTCATCTGCATGCAGCCTACTTGTGTAGTTAACCCTTGCTTGTGTCCCATATCTCTATAATAAATCAAATTTAATAAAAAATAATAACTTACTATGTACTTGAAATTTGCTAAGAGTGTAGATCTTTTTTTGTGTGTGTTTTTTTAAAAAAAATTTAGGATTAGGTATACAAATGTTCATCATGCAGGTACCCTTGTAAGAGTGTAGAACTTAAGTGTTTCTCATCACACACAAATGATACGGCAACTATGTGAAGTGATAGATATGTTAACTTGTTTGATTATAATCATTTTGCAGTATATATGCACATCAAAAATATCTTGTGTTCACCCTAAATAATTCCATTATATATGTATATACGTACATACAATTTTTTTTTTCTTAAGACTATACCTTGGCAAAAAGATTCCAATGGGACTGAAAATCATTGATTTTAAAGTTATTCTCTTTTAAGTAATATTTTTCTCATATCTCTTCTTCTGTGTGTCCTGTTTTCCAACAGCAGAGTTTACTTATATAGTTGGCTCATAAAAATTAGAAAAAAATAATGGAGGACATGGAATTAATCAATGGAAAAGCTAATGGTGGATTCGGACTTGAATATCAAAAGTTATAGTTCAGATTGACAAGAAATTGTAAGAATAAATATTGACAATTTATATTCTTAAATATGATAACTTATAAAATGCAGCAGTCACCAAAACTAATAAAACATTCTTAGGTTTTATAACAGTTATGCATTTGCATAGCCTATGGAGCCTAGTGAATTCATAAATGTGGTAAGTATATATAACATATTTTATATATAGAAAATCTGTTGAAAGATAATCTAATATCTATCTGTATATATTTCTATCTATCTATTTATAATAGTGGTTCCATAGCAATGTCTGGATGTGTCTATTGTAAATTGTATTATTCATTATAACCACAAAAATAAATGCAGCCTCACAGAAATGTCATGACTGACAAAATGGTCAGGTCCCTGGTCAGTGTTCTTTTTTCTTTTAATTGTTTGTAGGGCTCACATAAAGATTAGAGACAGATTTTCCATCCAACTGTGACCTACAATGAATTTATCATCAATTTTGATCTCTCTATTATCACAAGTTCAGATAAGGCAGACATGCACAGGCAGTGCCCAATCCTGCTTTCCTGATACCAGCTATTCTTAGCAGAGTATAGGTTACAAACAATGTACCAATGTTTATCCAGTTTAATAAAAAAAGATTGTTTAGAATAAGAAATTTATCTGAGGCTTTGAATGTATATTGTATCTGGAATGTCCACATCACTAGCTAGGATGTATAGAATAAGATTCTGTCTCCTGAACATTCAACTTGATACTATTTTGAATTTTCATGCCATGATGTATAGATGATCCATTATTTCCAAAGTTTTCTAATGAATGTCTTTTCTCAGTCATGTCCAAGGTCATGCAGAGTTGTCTATAGACTGAAAAGACTGAACTTGATTATTAAAAAACAGATCATTTGCTAGTCCACCTCATACATCTTTTCTCCACCAAATCAGAAAGCCAACCTCCAAGTATAGGCAGTCTGGACAAGTTCAGCTCCCTGTGGTTATTAAATAAAGACATTTTCCATGATTGTCCAGGTATTCATGACCTCCCCAACTTCATGTTCTACCGTTTGGCTCCATGCGTGAACAGCTCTTTTCATTATCTACCCCGAAGTTTGACTGAGATATATTTCAGGACCAAGAAAAAGACATTTCATATATTTTTATTCAATTTTAAAGCCCCGGTGGAAAAACATCATGAGCCCAGGCTCAATCTCTTTTCAGAATCATTTTCCATTTCTTCAAAAACAAAACCAAGATAAATACATACCATTGTCTATTACTAAACAGAACACTCAATATTTTCATATAACTATCACTTACTGCCTTATACGTAAAGACATTGTTCTAGTACAGGTACACACAAGCACACATAGACATAGACACACATGCACTTTACACTTCACGGATGAAAGTTTCGCAGCCAAAAATAATACCACATACGACCTTTAACAATAAAAACAACTACTCAACTATCCCTCTTTTATACACCAGCTGTTCTGCCTCCCCCGCTCTGACCTCATTGGTGAGTACTGTCCTGTTCACATACTCCATCCCAGCCTTCATTCATGGCAGATGCATCCCAGTCTTGAGCTTTAGTACTCTCTGCCTCTGACTGGGACACACTCCCAGAGACAACTGCGGAGCTCAAGTCCTCAGCTCTGTGTCTTTGTTCATTGTCACTCTCTCCATTAGACTACCCTGGTCACCTTGTTTAATAATGCAGTCCATGCCTCCCCATGGTATACCAGATGCCAGCCATCTTGAACTGTTTTAATTTTCCACAGCACTCGTCATCATCATCATCTTCATCTTATAGATGAATATATGATTTATGTTTATTATTGCTTCTTTGCTTTTCCTCCCACTTGAATGTAAGCTATCCTTTGTTTTGTCAGTCAACTTAGCCCAACCACCCAGAAGAGTGACTGGCATGTTGTGAGTCTTTACAAAATATGTGTTGAATTAAGGGATGAGTGAATGAAGAATAAAACCTAAAAGTCCATCTTCAGTGGTCTCTATTTCAGAAGTTTTCATCTAGATTATTCAGTACAAAAACAAGAAGCCCATCACTGTACCACATGTGTTTTCGTCTGTTTCTTCAGTGCCTGATGGTAATGAGGTTTAGCTGATGTAAGAGATTCAGTGTAGTTCGGGCCCTAGAAAAATTTATCTGATATTAGAGTCCTCCAAAGAAGGTGCCTGCGCTCACCAACTCTCACACTAGCCATGAAAGAAACTGGGGAGTCCTAGCCATTCTTATTCCAAGCAGTGCTCAGAGCAAGTTATAAGGTGACTGCAGTCAAGTGTTCTCTCAGAAAAACGGGGAGGAAGCTTCTCTAAGAACAACTGAAAAAAAGTGGGTGGAACAGTGCATTTTTCAGTGCATTTGCAAGGCATTCAATTTGTGCAGGACACGTCTTACTCAACCATACAGGACTTTGATTTCAACTCTGCCCCTTTCCACCTGTAGGATCCTTGTGCAAATAATTGTTCTTCTCTAAGCCTCAAATATCTTGTCTATAAAACTTATCACTATTTTGTCAGTAACTTTGGGCATAGGGCCAGCCTGGGATAAGTCGAACACCTAGTCAATGCAAATGTTAACTATTCTCATAATATTTTTATAACAGAAATGGAAGTGAGATTGTTTCCTTTAAGAAATCAATTCTGCATAAGAGTTGGATAATGACTACCTTTCAGATAGAAAAGGCCAATGGCAAAATTAGCTTTCATAATGTACTTCAGCATTTAAAATAGATTTCTGAAGTCAAAATGGAGGCTTAATTATTTCAGCACTCAGGATAATGCATTGACTGGGCTGTCTGGAGTGTTATTTTGTTTTAAAATTTGAAGTAATTTAGGGAACTATTATGTCGTTGTCAAATCATTTATTTTTCTTTCGTCATTGCCAGACTAGGTTGAGTTGCTCTTTGTGAAGAAGACTGATTTATCTTCATTAAATCCATCCAGCTGTTCACAGGTCATGGATCATGTGATGAGAGTGGAGGTAAAGAAGAAATCTTTATAAAAGAATTGCTGCAGGTAAGCATCGCAGTACACATCGTGAAATGTTAGTTTGGTAGGGTGGCGAGTCTTGTAACGGTACACACCTGCACCAATTGATATAGAAAACAAGAAGAAACACAGGGAGGCATTTCAGCTGAGTTTACAGAATGAATGGAAATAGCTTCTTATTTTATTGTGCTTATTGTAAACATATTCTTCTCATACATGACCTGACCAATATCAGACTCTACTAGGGTATAAGATAAAAAACAATCAGAGAAATCATTAGAGACAGGTCAATTAAATTTGAACAATGCATTTAAATCAATTTTAACTGTAACTTTTAAAGTTTCATTAAATGAAGTTATTCTTATGACAAATTATTTCAAACACATATAAAAGCAGAGAGAATATCAGAACTGATTCCCAGACACTTTTATCTCAGATAAAATAAGGCAAAATGGTGTGGCGGTCACTTCAGCCTTTTTTATGCAATTAAATTTGTACAGGTTCATTCTTTTCCATTCCTCTCCCTCCTTTTTTCAGAGGTAGCCTCTGTTCTTAGACTGATTTTAATCTTTGCCCTTATTGGTTGTCAATATCTCTAAAATCTGTAGTATTTTTAGATTTTTTAAAATTATCAATGCTATCATAAAATAAGTAATTCTTGCAGCTGACTTCTGCAATTGATGCTGTTTTCAAGTATTTATTTGTATACATAAAAATCAATAAATTCACTCTATTTTAACTGCTCTTAATTGTTTGAATTAAGGAAAACTTATTCATTTACTTCCTTACTTAGATACTTCCTTAATTAGATAAAATATAGAATTTCCAAGTTTAAATCACACTGTTAAGATTGTATTTTAGATCTATATTCACTAGCTATATATTTTGTGGAAACATACAATTTTGCGCATGTCTTACATAAAAAAGATATCAGGCATTTAAAACCTAAAAGTGAGCTGGGCTCGGTGGCTCAGCCTGTAATCCTGCGCTTTGGGAGGCCGAGGTGAGTAGATTGCCTTAGCCCGCAACTTGGCAAGACCTCATCTCTACAATAAATAAATTAAAAAATCAGCCAGGCGTGGTAGTGCGCGCCTGTAGCTCCAGCTACTTGGAAGGCTGAGGTGGAAGGATGGCCGGAGCCCCGCAGGTCGAGGCTGCAGTGGCCGGGAGCGGCCATTGCACTCCAGTCTGGGCAACAGAGTGAGACTCCAACTCAAAAAATAAATAAATAGATAAAATAAAATAAAACCTAAAAGTGTATACATTTGATTATGAAGTTATTTAACATGTGGATAACCATATGTATATACTGCAATACACTTGGAAATTTAAAAAACTTCCAATATTGCTAAGCAAATCAAATTGACAATTATATGAGTATTATCACACAAAAATTTTCTTTAAGCAAATTAATGTATTTTTATCCTTATATGCGCTGGTATGTTGATAATATATTTTGTTATAACTTTATATTATAGATATCTTAAATTGTTACCTACGTGGTTGTTAAGCACTGTATCTAATGGCTATGTAAGATTCAGTAAGACGATATAATATAATTCTTAATCATTCATCAATTGTTAAATAGGGTTAAGCAGGTTTTGTTGTTAAAGGCTTTTTTCTGACACATAAAGTTATGGCTGTCTTCATCTTAGGTTTTGTTTTTAAAGAAATAAAAAGAACAAAACAGAACAGAAATGCAGAGGGTAATTCCCAGCTTGAAAATAAATTCCGGTTCCTTGCTTTACCATAAAGATTTGTGTGCGTAAGTATACGTGTGTTTAGTCTTTATTATTTATTTTCCCTAAATAATAAGAATTAACAGCAATGTTTTTCTACTTAGTTATTATTAATAATGAAATATCTAGCTTGACTCATTGCCCTCTTTCACAAATTACAACGTTAGATGTATTCTTTTGTCTTCAAGATTGATGCCAAAGTAGAAACAGTGATAGTAGTAACATGCAGTGCTTCTTCATCCTCATAATTTCTTTTGGTTCAAATTTGAGAAAGTGTGACATCCCAAAGTCCTCATTGCTTAGATCAAGGTCCCAACACAAGCAACGAGTTGTGAGGAGGGAAGAGTAAATAGTCAAAGATAAGAAGCAAGTTTAGATTACATCTCACTAAACAATGGCTACCATTTTTCCTTTGTCTTTGTGAGAATAAGTAAGACAACAAACTGCTCAGTGAGTCTTGGGGTGGTTGTGCAAGCCTATTTCGCTCTCATGGGGCTATGTTAACTAACAGGTCTCACTTCTGCACTACCGTGAATCCAGACTACTGACAAAGTTGCTTCTGGCTGAAGATGCTTTTGTGATTCCAGGCGTCACTGCTGTCAGTATGTTGGTTGAGAACTAGGCTTCCCTCCAGAACAAAATGAACACTAGGCTTTTTCTGTTCTTTTCTGGTGACTGTAGATGGCATGTAAAAGACATATTATCTCTACTGCCAATGAGAATATCTGGCCTGTAGCTTTGCTTATAAAATACATGCTTCATTTTCAGCATAAAGGGACATATAAATATATGGTCTTCTTCAAAAATATTTCCATTTTTGCATATGATTGAGACACTAAGAACACCTTTTTTGGTGGGATCTATAATTTGGAGATTTCTATCTGATTATGATTAAGATTAGAATTTTTTAAAATCATACTTACACTTTATTACTTAGTCATTTTATTTCTTGACAGTTTTTATTTTTTTTAATGTAGAAACAAAAAAAACTATGTAATTGTTTACATACACGTGAAAAAGATGGAGTGTTCACAGGTTAAGATCTGTCTCACTAATGATGGTGATCAACATCCTTTGGGCTGGGAGAACTACAGAAAATGAAGTGCTCTCATCCTCATCAAACTGGGGAATGGGTTTCTCTGCAGAAGGTCTGAAGAAATAAACTCCAAAAGTTCCTGTGACCTGTAGGCAGATGTCCTTTGGGACAACCAGCCCAAATTCAGATTCTTCCTGGTTCTGCATGAAAGACAAATAATAGTTTTCACCATAAGTGATTCTGCCCACAAATTGAAAATTCTCTTCTGCACTTGGTCCTCCAGAAGGAAAGTCGATTTCTTCAAAAAATTCAACTTGTAAATTCTGCCCTTATGATCACTTTGAAAACTGTCATGCAATCTCAATGCAATTCTGGTAAGCCAAGCCCCTTAAAAAGTCTAAAAGTTCCTAAAACAAGGAGAAACGGCTGCTTTAACAATTCAGGTTTTAAGATCTCTTGCATCTTGATTTTAGAATTATTACTTCTAGTGTTTATGCCTGTGAGAGTTGTCAATGATACTAAGATATTGTCTTTTCCTATTTTGTAAACTTGAATAAGAAGTACTTAGCAAACAATGCATGGCTGCGGTTACGGACAACAGTCATACTCTACAATGCTTACTTATTTTTTATGCTTTCTATCATGCCCTTCACACTCAAGAAAGCAGTAAACAATGTCATTATCAATTGCTTTTGCATAGGTTGATAATATATCTGCCTCTTCATGGGACTGATAACTCCTCTCTTAGTATCAGTATTTTAAAATGCTTAACATTTTGTTTGAAAGTTTTCTTTTTGTATTTTGTTCCTTGGTTCTGAAATACCATTTTTGGTTCTGAAATACCATTTTCAACCTATGGGTCCCTTTCTTTGAAGTATGACACTAGTTTGGTGGGTGGTGATTAGCTTTTTTTTTTTTAATGTGAATGAATAAAACAGAATTTACAAACTATAGTTCAGCATACACGGGAAAGTCAATATTATTTCAACAAACTTTTTAAAAACAGTTGTATATAGATTTCTGTATGGCTGTACCATAACTTGTTGTGAAATATATATTTATTATGGATAATAAGAAGCAAAAGTTTGTAATCTGCTGCTCTAGGGCATTTTGTCTTCTATATTTAAATAAAGAACTTTTATCCACATAAAACGCATTTATTTTTAGCTGAACTCTAATAACATGGTACATTTTATTTGACAGCTTGATATTCCTTTGTGTTTTCCCCTTGGATATCTTCCACGATTCAAAAAAAATTCAATAGCAATTATTCAACATCAAAATGTCATTATCACTGCTCATCCTTCTAATTTTGTTTGAAGAGTCCTCTCTTTCATAGTATTTACATTCCATTGGCTCTTTCTTCCAGTTCCCTGCATTTCCTTTTCTAAGTGTCATTTTTGCCTACCGTTCAAGAATGGGTCAAGTCTGGAATGAAGGGAGTTTATTTAGGATTCATTCTAATTGACAATAAGTAGCCTGGGGATTTAGCTACCACAGCTGTCCCTTATTAGATCATAGTTCAGGTCATCAAATTAAAATAAGCTGTCCTAAATTCTGCACTGTACAAGGAAAGAAAGGAAAAGCATTAGGTCTTCTCCAAAAGCCCTTTAGAGTAAATTATGTTGATGGTTTGTGTAGAGAATGGACCAGATGACAGCTAAGTTAGAGCAGCCTGTCACTGCAGCTAATACTCACGTGTCACGTGTTAGGCTGGGGCACAACTGAGGCTCACAATTGACTGGCTGTCAGCTTTGGTTCACAAGGTCAAGGTGCACAGGGTAAGGATCTCTCCATGCTTTCAGCATGCTGCTCTGAGCCTTCCGTTCCCAACGTCTGGGTTTTGTAAATTACAGGATGTTATGGGTCTGTGTGCAGAGTTTTAAATCACTGGGTTGGAAGCTGTTTTATGTTTACTCAAATTTTTATAGATGACTTGCACCTAAAAATAGTTGCTAGAGAAATATTGTTAGGCAGTGGCATATAAATTGCCTAACAAAGTTAGTTCCATGCTAATAGTGAAAAACAATTTCTTTGCTGCCATTTTTTTCTAATAATTTTACATTTGTTTATAAAAATATAAGTGCACTTGAGAGTAATATTATGGTATATGTATTTAAATGAATGAAATGTGTTTCTCTTCTCTTGTTTCCAACCCCAGTGTCAACTAGAAGCATAAACAAGATTTTAAGGACAGATTATGGTAGGCTTTGGAGTGGAGGGCTGAGCTTACAAACTTCAGGATTTTTCTCTCTGACTGACTCTCTCTCTTTCTCTCTCCCTCTCTCTCTCTCTCTCTCTCTTTCTCTCTCTCTCATCTGACAAAATATAAACGAGAACAGGGAAAAGACGATCATTGATGGTTACTCAAGCAATTCTCAGTTTGCTAAAACAGTTCCCTTCAGCATACTTACAACGGTCTCTGATGTGTTGGGTGCACCTGAGGGTACACAATTAGAGTGGGACGAAGTTATGCAGTGAGCGATGCTGAATGTTCTCTTGACCACTGCCCTTTCTCATCAAGCTACATCAGAAGAAGTTCTGTTTTGGAAGATCTGACTATAGGCTAATACAATAAATGACATAAAGCACCATAATCTCATAATCTGAAAATGCTTTGTAGTCCAAAACATTATCATGCTAAATGAATTTTTCTATGCTCAACATGAAATGGGCCATTTCTAATGAAGAACTCTGGGGACCATGTGAGAAATCTAGATTTTCAGTTGCATGAAGCTTCTGTTTTCGCTGATATTTAGGAAACCATAGATAAACTTACTATTTTTTTCTCATAGAAAGTGAAAAGAAACTAATTTTAATAGACTACATACTATGTATGACCATTTAGTTTAGTAAATGAAAATGTACTGTTTTATTTCAGACTTCAAGGTAAATAATATTATTTACTGAATCTCAAGTGTTTCAGTAAACGACTCAGGATAATGCTATTGTAACCCATGGACATGAGAATTTTTTTTTCTCTATTTATTCAACATAGCACCAACACTGGTCACATGTTTCTAAACTATTATTATGGCTAATTGTCGTCCATCTTTTAATATGTCTTTACATACTAAAATTCACTTGACATAGGAGAACAGAAACATTTGTAGTTTGCAGAATGATGCTTCTAAGGTCTAAGGATCTTAAAAATGTAGTGGGGGTGGGAATAAAAAAAAATGTCTTCAGGGCAACCCCATGAGCTCCCCTACCACTGTGGGAGCTTTTCTGTCCTCAATCAATCTTGCTTTTTAAAACAACTCTTCATTTTCTCACTTGTAAACTGATCCCATTATTCCTTTGGTAGTCTTTCCTTGAAGTGTTGATTTAGGCAGATAAGTTGCTTAGCGATTGCAATAAATTAGATCATAGTGCCAGCACAAAATATAAGTAGTAGCAATAACCACTTTACATGTGTCATGATAATTAATTATTTTTAAAGATTAAATGGGAGCAAAGTTAACACTAAAAATTAGTTACATAAAACAGCTACTTTTTATTTGAGCTAATGACATGTATGCCTAATGATTCAATTCATGGGAACAAGTCAAAAACATAATATCATACTGAATAGTTCCTTTATATTTTAAGATCACCAAATATAATCCACAATCAAAATATATCACTTATTAGTCAGCCCTGTCTAAAGTTATTTGTGTCCATTAGATTATAGTTTAGGAATGTATCTTGAGCTTTCATTCATTTTAAATGTCATAAGATTCTGAAGGGAATTTCTATTCATATAATAGAGACAAAGCATAGATTGACAGATTACAAACAGTGAAGCCATAAACAGGGAACTATATCACAGGATTCCATGAAGGATAATTGACATAATTATATTTGAGCCGATTTGATTGAATTTATTATGCCTTCATATTCCCTGAAATGTTACATTCAATCTTTCAAAAATGGTTACACACACAAAATTTTTAGTTCCTATTTCACCAGTACTACCTTTTTCTCCAAAATATAAAAGCTCTTTTTTTACCCTTGCTTTTAATCAGGGGGTGGGAGTGGGCTGGCCTGCATTTGAACTTTAAATAATCTTCTTTCTCCACATTTCTATGAGGCGCCGCTAACATGTTGTAGGCACGGACCTGAGCTTTATCTCCTCTTGTGAAAATATTTGCTAGTGTGCAGCAAAGTACAGTGCAAGGCTTATTAATGTGAGACTCTAAAAAACTTCTGTCTTAGTAAGTAGCTAATGCCTTTTTATTTGATACAAAAATGTCATACAATTAAAGGGCACCTGATAGTGGAGAAAAGCTAAGAATTTTAAAGAGTGAGAACAAATACTCCAGTTTCTACATTAGAAAAAAACATATAACCCTTCAGTTGACAAAGCTCAGAGGATCCAATAGCAAACTCTATATAATTCCAAGGCATGTGCTTATCCCTTTTATTTTAATACATTTTCATAGAATCAAAAAACATTCCTCATAATTCCGGGATACTTTGAATTACTGAAATATTTGCAGTAGAAGTGGTTATTTTAATTGTTATAATTATCAAAATGTTTCTCCCTTATCCCTCCTTCCTAAGAACGAAGTGGAGAACTCGACTTCGCTAGAATTTAATGGTAGGACATTTGGGTGCCAATCAAATGCATGGGCACAGAGCTACCTCTGCAGTAATTTTTCTCAGACATTTTATAATTTAACTCTCAGCGATGGAATTATTTTTTTCTGAAAAACTGGGTGCAGGAAAGAGAATAAAATTTTGATTAAAAAGTATAGTTCAGCAGCAGCTACGACATTTTGATGTGATGCTGATTGTTAGATCAAGTGTTTTATAAATCATTAAACTTATATCAACCCAGAAAAGTACTGGCATTCTATTTCTCATGTAAAAATAAAAGAGCAGAAACCATCAACGTCCATACTTTTATTGGAAGAAAAAACAATTAATAATAGGTTTCATTTACTGAGCACTTCAGAAGTGTTGTGCATTTTAAATAGTTTGATTTGTGCAAAGATCCATAGACATGGATAGTCCTACGCTAATTTTTAAATTGAAGAAACTGATGTTTAAAATGTTTGAATTTCGGTTAAATGCCCAATTCAAAGAGCTAATAAATGTCAGCGATGAACTAGAAATTGACGTTCTATATGACCCAGCAACCCTCCTACTGGGAATATATTCGGAGGGACTCAAATCATTCTACAAAAAGATACCTGCACATGCATGTTTATTGCAGCATTATTCACAATAGTAAAAACATGGAACTAACCAAGCTGCCCATTGAAACTGGACTGGATAAAAATAATGTGGTACATATACAAGATGGACTATTACACAGTCATAAAGAAGGAAAAACATACGGACTTCACAGCCACTTGGATGGACTTAGAGTCTGTAATACTCAGTGATCTAGCACAGAAACAAAGAACAGAGTATCACATGGTCTCACTCATAAGCGGATCCTGAAGATTTACCATAATACTATAAGAGAGAGATTGGCAGTCGTGGGATACTCTCGGAGCAGAAGGACACAGGATTTTTAAGGGTACCTGATCTCAAACCAGGAGAAATAGGGGCCAAATAGAGGCCCAAATTTTACCTGCATGATGGCCACTGATCCTGAATTGTACCCCACATCTTTAAAATAATAAATAAATAAATATATGTCAGAGAAGGATCTGGATAGCAGATTGATCTAACTAAAAGCTCATGTTCATTATGATGCAATGACTATTTAGATTATCATCTCTATGTTCAGTTTGAAACATAGATAATATTGCAGTATTTAACAGCTAATAAAGCACTTAGACTACAGAGAATCAAACATGTTTTAACAAACACATTGGAAAATTATCTCAGCCCTCCCTTAAATAATTGCAGTTTCATAAGATGTTTAAATGTCTGAGGTCATTATTGCAGAATGGTTTTTTAGTTATTAGCCTAGACCCAAATCAAAAACAAGCTGAATATGTGATTCTTTAAATTTGTTCTTAGGCCAGGCTTGGTGGCTCAGCCTGTAATTCCAGCACTTTGGGAGGCTGAAGCAAGTGGATTGCCTGAGCCCGCAGGTTCGAGACTCACCCAGGCAACTTGGAGAGACCTCCTCTCTACAATAAATCAAAAATTAGCTGGGTGTGGTAGTGCGCGCCTGTAGTTCCAGCTACTTGGAAGACTGAGGTGGAGGGATCGCTGAAGCCCAGCAGGTTGAGGCTGCAGTGGCCGGGAGCATGCCACTGCACTCCAGTATGGGCAACAGATTGAGATGCCAACTCAATAAATAAATAAATAAATAAATAAATAAATAAATTTGTTCTTAAAGCCAAAATGTCAATTCCTTTCATATGTAAACAAGAACACAACACCCATATGTCCAAATGAATACACTGGATTTCAGAAAGACACATATTACACATATTAACTGGAATTCAGATTGTCATGAAAACTAGAACAGTGTTCGTCCATGTGAATGTATAATGGAAATAAATCCTCACTCTGAGAAAAGCTCTCTGAAGCACAAGGATCAGTAGTAGTGGGACACTGCCAGGTGGTGGGGGTAGCACATAACCTCACTAAGTGTACCTGATTCTAAACTAGGAAAAGTGATGACCAGTGGGATACCAAACTTTACCTGTATGGAGACCACTTATGTACCTAAAACTGACTTGTGCCCCACATCTTTAAAATAAAATAGAGAGAGAGAGAAAAAAAGAAAAATTCAACTTTATGATAGACTGCAAAAGATTTTTGCCAGTAATTTTGCTTTTTTAGCAATGACTGAAGTAGAGAAACTATCACCTTAATAAATTTTTTAAAAATGACAGAGAACTAAGCATGTATCTAAATATCTAGATAAAAAAATGAACATTTTATTTACTATTAACTAACAAATTATTTATCTTTACGGATAATCTCATTCTATCATTCTATTAAATTATTCTGTCTATTAAAAATTTTCAAATTCTTCATCCTAAAAAATTTTAAGAGTCATACATTTTAATGTTTCTGGAAATATGATGACTGAAATATAATAATACCCAGATATCCTAAACATCTCCTAGTTTAGGATCAGGTACACTTAGTGAGGTTATGTGCTACCCCCACCACCTGGCAGTGTCCCACTACTACTGATCCTTGTGCTTCAAAGAGCTTTTCTCAGAGTGAGGTTTTATTTCCATTATTCTTACTAGTCACTTGATCTTACTTAAAAAAAATTAAAGCATTGAGATTCTGATTTTGAGGCGATTGTATCTAATTTTTTGCAGCAATAACATAAATTGAGGCCTCTGTTTATATTCTCTAAACTCATTTTAGCATTGTGAATTTAAGAAATTACATTTTCAGTCATGCATGCCTGAAACTGCCTAACTACTGCATTAGTAAGGGCATCATAAGTGTTAGCTGTTAGCTTATTCACGTACTATAAAGAACATTTACAAGCATTTCTTTACAGCAACTTTGCTGTGTTTTAACAAACCCAATTATTATAATGGCTCAGGCTGCTATTTCCCCATACCTTACTTTGGACTTTAGAGCTTGCTTAATTATCATCATCCATCTTAGTGTTTTACCGTATGTCTACAGAAGAGATTATACAGAAAATTAAGCATATATTAACAAAATAAATACCCACAGTAATGCCCAAATACTTTTAATGTAGAGAGCAATGCACTGCAAATGGTTTTATCTCACCGTATCCCAAGTTTCTTAGAAACGTCATATGCCAGCTGAGTTCTGCCACAATGATTTGCTGGAAAGTACAACGGATTCGAATGGGAACAGAGGATCAAATGGATTTCATAGGACTCAAATTAACATAAAGTTAAGAATTGGTCACTAGGAAAGGGGCTGCGGATAATCATTACTACATCCAAAGGAGCACAGATTTCACATTCTCGCTTGTCAGTGCTGTCATCTAAGGGGTTGATCTACCACTCATAGCACAGAAAGATGACTCGGGCACTGGATGCAGGTTCAATCCTTATGTCCCACTACTGCTGTCCTATACAGGTCTGTGTCATCTTTAGCCTTGATTGAAACAACCTCCCAGTTACCAGGTTAGCTACCGCTCTCATTTCCAATCTACATCTCCATATTCTGGACACCAAGTCTAAAACGATTACTTTGTGAGTAGAATTGCCGGCTCTAGATATGTTAAAGGTAACAGTATTCAAAATAAGCAATACAGTTTTGCAAAAATATACTAGCCACCATCAATGCTGAAGGCACAAGTGAATATACACTCGTGAGTGTGGAGATGGGAGAGAGAAAAGGAATATCCTACAAAACAACGTGACGTCTCTGCCCCAACACTGGAGGAAAAATAAAAATGGTTGGTGAATGAACAACAGTTTTTCAAACCCTTATAGTATCTTGTAATTTGAGGGAAGTCGTCTGAGGGAATGATGAAGTGAAACCCCATGCATATTGCTTCAGTAATTTTCCAGACAAGACTCTCCCTCGGGATTTGTTTCTCCACATCCCCACCCCATCCCTACTTTGGAAGAAGTGGAAATAGGAGCATGGCATAATCCTGATGCTAGAGCTAATTACTATAAACAGCTAACAAACTGATAGTTATTACATTATAAAGCTATTGTAATTAAAACATTTGCAATTGCATAATATTGAAAAAGATAAAATTAGAGAGTTTATAATTAATTCAATTTATCAAATTATGCTAATTATCGCATGAAAAATGACATTGCAGATTGGTGAACAAAAATTTTCCATAAATATGTTGAGGCAAATGTCCCACGTCAATTTATTCAAAAAAACAAAATTAAAACATCAGATGACATTAAAAATGAATTAAAACATTAAAAAATATAAAAATACTTTTACAACATATGTATTGGAAAAGCTTTTCTAAACAAGAAAAGAAGCAGAGAAAATTAAAAAATATCAGAAACTGCTACAAAAGAATGTTACCAAATGGTATTCATAAAACATTAAAGCATTTTAATGGCAGAAAAAAATTTTTTAAAGATATTTTCGTCCAATATTTGCACTACATATAACATGGTGATATCAAATAGCATACAAAACATGCAAAAAAATTCCAGCAAATTATTTTAAAAAATTCAAAAACTGTAAAAATGTAGACATATAATTGATAGAAGAATATGCAAATGGCTAATGGATTCGAAGTTTGAAAAGAATTATTCAAAATTAAAACCTTTTCTAGAAAGATATATAGGCATCTATTTAAATTTAAAATGATCCTATCTAATAGCCTGCTACATCTACCACCCAACAATATTGTGTGTCTAAAACTATATATTACATACATAAAAGGATGACTATGAGAAGATGCTCATCAAAATTTAAAAAAGAAGAAGGGAAAGAAGGTGGGAGGAGAAAGAAAGGCAGAAAAAAGAGAATGTCTGGACGTGTAATCCCTCCCTCTTGGTTCCTTTCGCTGAGGATTGTTTTGGCTATTCATACTTTGTTTGTTTGTTTGTTTGTTTCCATATGACTTTCTGTATTGTTGTTTTCAGGTCTGAGAAGAATGATGTTGGTAATTTGATAGATATTGCACTGAATCTGTTGACTGCCTTGGGTAGGATGGGCATCTTGATAATATTGATTTTTTCCAATCCATGAGAATGGAGTGTTTTCCATTGGTTTGTGTCATCCGTGATTTATTTGAGCAGTGTTTTGTAGTTCTCATTGTAAAGATCTTCTACTTCTCTGGTTAGGAGGATGACAAGAGATTTCATTCTTTTTGGTTGTTGTGAACGGGATTATGTTTTTTATGTGGTCCTCTGTCTGCTTGTTGCAGGTGTATAGGAATGTAACTGTCTTTTGCACACTGATTTTGTTTCCTGAGACTTTACCAAAGACAATTATCAGTGCAAGGAGGCTTTTGACAGACTCTCTAGGGTTTTCAAGATACAGCATCGTTATTAACAAATCAGAAAGATAGCATGGTGGCATAGGTGAGAAGAACAGGAAATGCTTCTAAACTATTGGTGGGAGAGCAAGCTAGTTCAGCCTCTATGGGAAAGCAGTGTGGCAATTCTTAAAAGAACCAAAAATTAGCCTTCCGTATTATCCAACATTCCCTCTCCTGGAAATATATTGGGAGGAATATAAATCATTCTACCAAAAAGACACCTGCGCTCGCTTGTTTCCAGTCACACTATTCACTGTAGCAAAACATGGAACTAATCTTATCAGCCATTGAACATGGATTAGATAAATAAAATGTGGTACATATATACAATGGAGTATTATGCAGCCTTAAGGAAGAACAAAATTACGGACTTTGCAGCCTATTGGATGGATTTGGAGACCTTCATACTTAGTCATCTCTCACAGAAAAAAGGAACTGTTCTCTCACCCATAAGTGGGACCTGAACATTAATCACAAAGCACAAGGGAAGGATGGGCAGTTGCTGGGCACTGCCAGGGAAGAGAGGGAGGGGGCAACAAACAACACAAAGGGTACCTGGTCTTAAACCAGGGGAAGTGAAGGCCATTTGGAGGCCCAAATTTCACATGCATGCAGCCTACTTGTGTAGTTAATCCTTACTTTTAGCCCACATCTCTATAATAAAATAAATTAAAATATAAAATAAAGAGTTCAATAAAAAAAGAAAGTAAATGAAAACATCCTAAATGCCCATCCCTGGAGGGGGTGGGAACGGAAGGATCAATACAGTAAATAGTGATCCAACAAAAACCATACTATGATACTCTAAAATACAATATCTTATAAAGATAAAGTGAAGTTGAGGATTTATCTTTGTGTACCATCTAAAGTTGAACACCATACATTAAAAGCAATTTTTAAAAGGAACATATGGTGAAACACACAAACATAACAGCACACAGAGCAACAGTTTGATTGCTTTGTTAAATCATGGGAGCTATCCATCACACTCACACCACTGGTTATTCCAAGCCACTCAAGTCTTCTCTAAATCTGATGCATAAGGAAAACAACATGGAAAAAATATTAATAATTTCACTACTTGATACATTTTGCCACATCAACAGCGTGCTAACATTTTTTTTAAAGTTTAAAAAATTAGATAAGCCCTGAAGACTCTTTGTAATTCATCTGAGAGAGTAGGGTTTTCATCTCCATTTTATAAGGAGCTTTTATTTTAAAAAAAGAATATTCAAGGAACCAGAAAGGTCATGAACATACAATACATAAAATATTGACAATCCAGATTTTGTGTCTTTTTTTCCTACACAGTAATTTATAAATAGCTACAGTGGAAAGAAATTTTCCTGAAACTAACAACATTCTTAAAGATGGGCCTAGAATCTGTTATTTCATCATTTTTATTAAAACTTGTGTTGAATTTAATAGAACATAAATAACTGAATAAATTATATTTTATTTTACTATCATATTATTATTAAGAGATCATCATTCTAATTCATTTTGATTAAATTTCAAAATAAATATATATTCCAAAGTTTCTTACTGTGGAAAAGGCAATGGACGCATAACTGGTAAGATAAGAAAAAGAGAAAACGAGACCTGCTTTCCAAGAACTTGAAACTTACCAAGAGTTGCTTTCACATTTATGTAACTATACTATAAGTTTCATTTGGATAAATGCTTTGAGGGAAGTAGTGGGGAAAAGAGCCTAACTTGGACTGAGGGGTTTGAAAATGCATCAAAGAGGAAAAATACTCTCCACACCATGGGTAGGACTTTAGCAGGCTGATTTTGAGAGTAAAAAGCAATTTGTAACAGAGTCCCAATAGTCATTTATTCATAACTTCTAAAATTATTTTATTAAGGTTCTGTGTCATTTAGGTTTTAATCAGAAAACAGAAACAACTCTGGTTATTTCAAGGGAACTATAGTTAATCTTGAAAATTATGTAATTGCAAAACTCCTGAAAGGTGCAAACTTCAGGGAAGCCCACAGTAAACTCTTAGGTTTACTGTTATCTTTAAAAGAATTTGGAAACTGTTCAGTGATCACTGATTCTTGCTGTGTCAAGGTAGGTGTGAAACAGGAAAATGCCCAGGTGCTGGGGCAAAACTTCAAGTCAGCTGAGAACCACGTGTTTTAACAGAACAAAGATAGATGCAGAAAACAAGCAGAGAGAATGATTGGAAGGAATTTAGCAATCCCCCTACTGGGAATATACCTGGAGAAACTCAATCCAAATTAGGCTCTTTTCTCCACTACTTCCCTCAAAGCATTTATCCAAATGAAACTTATAGTATAGTTACAGAAATGTGAAAGCAACTCTTGGTAAGTTCCAAGTTCTTGGAAAGCAGGTCTTGTTTTCACTTTTTCTTATCTACCAATTATGCGTCCATTCTACCTGTACACACATGTTTATTGCAGCACTATTCACGATAGGATAAACACAGAGCAAAGCACGCCGCCTATCAAAACTAGACCGGGTAAAAACAATGTGGTACATAGTCACAATAGAATATTACACAGTTACAAAGCAGGAAAACATATGGACTTCTCAGCAACTTGTATGGATTTAGAGTCTATCATACTCAGTGGTCTAGTATAGAAACAAAGAACTGTGTACCACATGTTCTCACTCAAAAGTGGGCCCTGAACATTTATTATAACATTATAAGAAATGGATTGGGAGTAGCAGGACACTGCTGGGGGGGTGAAGTGGGGACCCATAACATCAATAAGGGTAACTGATCTCAAATTAGGCAAAGTGGGGACCAAAGGGAGCCCCAAACTTTACCTGTATGATGACCACTTTTATACCTAATTTTGAATTGTACATCACATCTTTTAAATAAATAAATGTAAAAAATAAAAACCAAAAAACATACAACTACTTGCTGTTGAGGCCTAGTGTCTCTTGCGGTGTTTTATGATTCGATACATTCAGCCTTTTGCCTAACACAGCTCCAGTGTAATGTCTGTCATGTGCAATAAAAAAAAAAAATCCTGATTAATACAGGCCCTTTGGCTTTCATGGCATTTTTGTTGTTGCTGTTGCTGTTGTTAGCACAGGCCTTTCCAGTCAAAGTTGTCTCTGTTTCTCAAATTTTTTGTCATTTTCTTCTCAGCAGAAAGGGATAGCACCATCCATCCGCTTAAAGATAAAGTAAGATTTTCTATCCGGGTTCTGTCACGAATCTTTTGTTTTGTACAGTTCTCATGTTCCCATGTTTTACTGATTAGCTTCAGGGGTAACAGTATTCAGTGGGTAAGAACAGGGACCCTGGAGTCAGGGATCCTGGAAGGATCTCAGACCTGCAAATCCTCTGGGAGGCTGTGGGTAGATTTATTGACAGTGTTAACTCAGAATTGTCACGTCAAATGCAAGTGATAATAGTTCTAATATCTAGGCCTGTTGAAATGAACACCTCTGAACACCAAACGTGAGGCCCATGGCATGGTGAATGCACAGAGCAAATGCACTTCACATGGCAGCAATGTACTTTAAGAGGTGCACAGTACTGGAGTTTTTGTTTTGTTTTGATTGTTTTTGTTTTTTTGAGTCGGAGTCTCACTGTCTTCCAGGCTGAAGGGCAGTGGCATGGTCACAGCCACCACAATCTCAACTTGCTGGGCAGGTGATCCTTCCACCTCAGTCTTCCAAGTAGCTGAAACTGCAGGCAAGCGCCACCACGTCTGGCTAACTTTTTGATTCATTGTAGAGATGAAGTCTCGCCACGTTGCTCAGGTTTGTCTCCAATGCCTGAGTTCAGGCAATCCTCTCAGCTACACGTCCCAAAGTGCTGAGATTACAGGCATGAGCCACTCTGCCAGGTCAACAGTATTATTAACACTTTCTATTTGCCAGTGTTCAAAGGTGAGAAATGGTCCACAAAATAAAGTAAATATGATTGAAAATTAAAGCAGGAAAAACTCAGAAAACATCTATTATCACATATATTTGTTATTTTAATACTTTTGTAGACAATATCCTTTCTCTCCCATTGTTTGAGTTAAAACCTACATGCTGGTAGATCGTGGACAATGAAACCCATTAGGGAGCCCTAAGGATGCTTTGCAAATCTTGGAGTAAATGTGTGACTTTACCCAAGGCAATCTACAGATTTTATGCAATACCTTTAAATTACTAGCAACTTTCTTCTCAGTCCTGGAAATAACAATACAGGAATTCATATGGAAACATAAATGACCACGCCCGTGGCCCACGAGGCTGTCTCAAGGGGTCCCAAAAGAGAGTAGCAAGAGATTAAGAAATACACAGACACAAAGGCATAAAGAAAAGTCAGGTGAAACACTTTCCTCTGATGGAGGAGAAGTAGCCCCGAACTAGCTCAGCTTGTTTCTTTTATAATCAAGCACAAGGGAAGTTGGAAGGGATTCAAGGTGTGTGAAGGAGCCACAACAGAATTATGTTGCTACCTAAAAGATGAGCTGTTCTGTGGTTATCTTCTTGTAGCTAAGGCTTTACTTATCTGTACTATATGTACCCGGATATATGTAGCCGGATATGTGGATATCTGAGACAACATTTTGTGTAGCCGCTGCATCCCTCACAGCCTGCCTTTGGCTAGAACGCAGAGCTTCCAAGCAAGACCATTGCCTACGAGCTTGGAGTACTCAAGGCCTGCTATAGTGACAGTGCTCGTCTGCTCCCCATATCACATCCGCTCCCAACAGACCACAAATAGCCAAAACTATCCTCAGCAACCCCCCCCCCAAAACAAACAAAACAAAGAGGGAGGTATCACACTCCCAGACTTTAAACTTTATTACAAAACTGCAATAATCAAAACAGTCTGGTATTGGCACAAGAACAG
>CAUYQG010047003.1:0-14085 GCA_963574415.1 Tarsius wallacei | reverse complement strand
ATGTAAGCTATGGTTTCTGCCTATAAAAGTCCTCTGCCTGCTTTACTCGAGGCTGAGAGTTCTTTGGACAGTAGTCCACTCTCAGTTGCTGGCTATTAAAAGACACAGGATCTAATCTTCTGTGAGTTGGCATTTTATTTCTTGCACTCCAGTCATAACATTTAGAGGCCCCAGCAAGAATTATAAAATTTTGTCAACTATGGGAGGCAACCTCACTCTGACTCTCCCCTAGTCCAGCAAGGCATTATCAGGGAGGTGCCCCCTGAGATTAGTCAGGATCCCATAATTACTCAAGTGGTTTGGAGAAAGTTGGAACGACTGCTGATTTCCTCCTGCCTTGAAAGAACCTGAATCTGTCTGCACTCTCTGGAGAGGTAAGAATCTGTTTAATCTGTTTCCTCTGTTTATGGCCATTATTCTGTTGGGAGGTTGGAGCTTGATGAGGCCACTTCTTAGGCTCTGTTCATTGACCCAAGACGTTGGTAGAACAGAGTCTCGGTTTAATATTTCTATTTGGGTATCATCTTGATTTCTATGTACTTATGCAATGGTTTCTGGACTTTTGTCACCCTTGGTCCCTTTCCTTTCTTAGCTTGATTGCTGTTCTCTTTGCCACAGGGCTTGCCTTTGCTTTGCTGCACCTGCAGATTGGTTATCCACAGCCTGAGTTTTGTTGGCTATTGCATACCTCTGTATTGTAACAAGTTTCATTCTTATTAAATGTCTCTTGTGATTTACTGGCTTTGACAACATAGGACAGAAGGCTTCTGAGTCTTCTAAGTCCTCCAGTCCCCTGGCCCATATATTAAGAAATTTCTCTGTTGAATTTGCTAGGAACTATGGGGTCCATTTTTCAAAAGGCAGGCTCTGAACCCTCTGTAAAATTGATTGGCCTATGTTTGGTATTGGATAGCCCTCTGCTGGGTCTCTAAATGTACATATTACCTGAGCTGTTTGAAGAATTGTTGCTGGTATGGGGGGACCCACACACCCAGACCAGTTCCCCTATATTGACCAACGGTTATCTCTGTTCAAGAATCCCCCACCTTGACTGAGAACTTATGTTTTGGAAGAGGGATAAGGCCATCAGGTACTTTGGGGGCACAGAGAATCTTGGTTTCAAAGCCCCTAAAGGGGCCCAACAAAGGAAATCCTCCACAACCTTCAAAGCCAAAGCCCCTGCTGAGAAGGCAGCAATTCATCCTCCCGATTGCCTTTGCTCCCCTGTCAGAAGGGTTATACCCAGTTTTGCCTCCATCAGCAGAGGATCCCCTTGAAGAGTTGATCACCCTCATAGGTAACCAGCCATCATATTGTCCTCAATCCTCTCCAACTGTCATGTCCTCTTCCCTAGCTGTGGTGGCCATCACGGCCACCCCAGAGAAGGCTGCTGGGGACTGGAACATGCCTCCGGCCACCTCCTTTTCCCCTTCCCTTTTACCTGGATCCCTGCCTTTGGCTGCCCGACTCTGGTCTTGGACCAATCCAGAGTCACTCTTACCCCTCTGGGAGGTTCTGTCGGATTGAGCCAAATGGCCTTTCTTGGTTTATACTCCTTTCTCCACCTCAGATTTGTACAATTGGAAGCATCAAAATCTGACATCCTCGGACAAGTCACAGGCTCTAATCACCTTCCTGACGTTTTTTACTTCTGAGAAATGAGAACAAATCAGGACTAAAGCTAAGAAATCTTTCCTGGCTTCAGTTGCTGATACAGAGGAGGAAAACCATGAAAGGTGAAAAGAGGTTTTTCCTGTGTCCGTCCCTACTGGAAGCCCAAAACTTTGGTGGGGTCCCAGGACTTAGAAACTTAACACCAGACTCTATTAACTGACTTGAGGGTAGCAACCTGAAAACCTATCAATCTTTCTAGGACTACCTAGATTATTCAAGGCCCAGAGGAGTCACCAGGGATGTTGCTTGAGCTCCTCCAGGAAGCATTCCATACCTACACTCCCTTTGACCCCTCAGCGCCTGAGAATGCTCAGGCTGTCAATTTGGCTTTTGTGGCACAGGCAGCTCCAAACATCCAAAAAAATTACAAAAACTTGAGGGTTTTTCAGGAATGAATATTTCTCATCTACTTGAAGTAGCAACCGTGATGCTGAGAAACAGAGACAGGCAGATGAGAAACTAGACAATAATAAATCTTGGTTCCATTCTCTGTTTAACTAGAACCCATGGTTAACAACTCT
This sequence comes from Tarsius wallacei, assembly GCA_963574415.1. Lineage (NCBI taxonomy): Eukaryota > Metazoa > Chordata > Mammalia > Primates > Tarsiidae > Tarsius > Tarsius wallacei. The sequence continues at coordinate 11,890 of CAUYQG010047003.1, read as the reverse complement.
CATCACTATTTTGGCAGGCCCTCTCATCCTCCTCTTCCTTGGTTTACTTACAGGGCCCTATGTACTCAATTTAATTATCCAGTTTGTCAAACAACACATTAACTCTGTAAAGCTTATGTTTATTAAAACCCACTATAGTCCTTTGTTAGTAACTGATGAGTCAGTGATTTAATTCATACACAAGTAAAAGGAAGGAATGGAAATGTCTGTAAAACCTTTATGTCGGTATAACCTTAATAACCTATAAAAGCCTGTTTGACATAAGTAATTCTATCTTGTTAACAACTTCCATTTTAGTTACATGCCTGCTGCCTAGATGCAGCACTCAGATGCAGCACTCAAATGCAGCACTCAGACACAGCACCCAGAAACAGCCTCCCTACTGCGTGTAACCACAACTGTCCTTAGCCCCTAAGCTGTCACTTCTCCCCTTTCCTTGGAAATCCCCTCCCCCTACATCCTGTTAAGCAGGCAGCAGCAGCAGCAGCAAGCAAACAGCAGCTGGCAAATGACCAAACCTAAGCCAACATATAGCTGCAAACTAGTCCATCCCTGACTCTGATCCCCCTTAAAATGTAAGCTATGGTTTCTGACCAGAAAAACCCTCTGTCTGCTTTACTTGGGGCTGAGAGTTCTTTGGACAATAGTCTGGTCTCAGTTGCTGGCTAGTAAAAGAGTGGGGATCTAATCTATTATAAGTTGGCATTTTATGTCTCATACTCTGGTCATAACATTTGGAGGCCCCAGCAAGATCTATAAAATTTTGCCAACTATGGGAGGTGGCCTTGCTCTGACTCTCCCCCAGCCCAGTGAGGCCTTATAGGGGAGGCACCCCCTGAGATATGTCAGGGCCCCATTATTACTCAAGTGGCTTGGAGGGAGCTGGAACAGCTGCTGATTTCCTCCTGCCGCGAAAGAATCTGAGTCTCTCTGCACTCTCCAGAGAGGTAAGAATCGGTTTAATCTGTTTCCTCTGTTTTTGGCCATATTTCTGTTGGGGAGGTCAGAGCCTGACGAGGCTGCTCCTTAGGCTTTGTTTGTTGACCCAAGATGTTGGTAGAACAGAGTCTTGGTTTAATATTTCTATTTGGATATCTTTTTGATTTCTATGTGTTTATGCAATGGTTTCTGGACTTTTGTCACCCTTGGTCCTTTTCTTTCTTAGCTTGATTGCTGTTCTCCTTGCCACAGGGCTTGCCTTTGCTTTGCTGCACATGCAGATTGGTCATCCACAGCCTGGGTTTTGCTGGCTATTGCATGCCTCCTTATTGTAACAAGTTTCACTCTTATTAAATGTCTCTTGTGATTCACTGGTTTTGACAACATGGGACAGAAAGCTTCTGAGTCTTCTAAGTCCTCCAGTCCCCTAGTCTGTATATTAAGAAATTTCTGTGTTGAATTTGTGGGGCACTACAGAGTCCATCTTTCAAAAGGCAGGCTCCAAACCCTCTGTAAATTGACTGGCCTATGGTTGTTATTGGATGGCCCTCTGCTGGGTCTGTAAATGTACATGTTACCTGAGCTGTTTGGAGAATTGTTGCTTGTATGGGGGGACCCACACACCCAGATTATTTCCCCTATATTGACCAATGGTTATCTCTGGGCAAGAATCCCCCACCTTGGCCTAGAACTTATGTTTTGGAAAAGGGGATAAAGCTATCAGGTATTTTGGAGGTGTGAAGAATTGTGGTTTCAAAGCCCCTAAAGAAACCTGACAAGGGAAATCCTCCACAACCTTCAAAACCAAAACCTCTCTGTCTGAGAAGACAGCTCCTCATCCCCTGATTACCTCAGCTCCCCCATCAGAAGGATCCCCTTGAAGAGTTGATCACCCTCACTGATAACCCACCACCATATTGTCCTCAGTCCTCTCCAGCTGCCATGTCCTCTTCCATAGCTGTAGCTGAGGCAGTCATCATGGCTGCCCCAATAAGGCTGCTGGGGACCAGAGCATGCCTCCTGTCACCTCCTCCTCCCCTTCCCTTTTACCTGGGTCCCTGCCTTTGGCTATCTGACTCTGGTCTTAGACCAATCCAGAGTCACTCTTACCACTCCAGGAGGTTCTACTGGATGAAGCTGAATGGCCTTTCTTGGTTTATATTCCTTTCTCCACCTCAGATTTGTATAATTGGAAGCCTCAAAATCCGATATCCTCGGAAAAGCCACAGGCTCTAATCTCCTTTCTGACTTTTTTTTACTTCTGAGTAACAAGAATGAATCAGGACTGAAGCTAAGAATTCTTTTCTGGCTTCAGCTGCTGATATGGAGGAGGAAAACCAAGAAAGGCTAAAAGAGATTTTTCCTTTGTCCCGTCCTGACTAGGACCCCAACACTCTGGTGGTATCCTGGGATTTAGAAGCTTATCACTGGACTCTATTTGCTGGCTTGAGGGGAGCAGCCCAAAAACCTATCAATCTTTCTAAGACTACCAAGATCATTCAGGGTCCTGAGGAGTTGCCAGGGATGTTTCTCGAGTGCCTCCAGGAGGCATTCCCTACTTACATTCCCTTCGACCCCTCAGTGTCCAAGAACGCTCAGGCTGTCAATTTTTCTTTTGTGGTACAGGCAGCTCCAGATCTCCGAAAAAAAATTACAAAAACTTGAGAGTTTTGCGGGAGTGAATATTTCTCAGCTACTTGAAGTAGCCCAGAAAGTTTTCAACAACCTTGATGCTGAGAAACAGAAAATGGCAGATCAGAAACTAGATAAAGCACCAAAGTGGTAAACAAAAATATTAGTTGCCACTCTCCTGGCTTCTCAGTCTGGCTCAAAGCTGGCCCATAAGCAAAAAGGAAAAACCAGAAAGAACCAAAAGAGACTGGACCCAATGTCCTCTGGCTGTCCCTCTTGTCTCTGGGTTATTACAACCACAGTCATACTAGTTAATAAAACAGATAAATTGACTTTCAGCCAAAACCTGGTTCCTCATGCTGTCAAGACTCTGCTTCAGGGAGCCTCTGGTCAATGAATATCAAATACCCACATCACCCAATATCAAAGCCTCTTACTTGACCAACCCAGACTAACTTTTTCTCCTACTCAGTGCCTCAATCTGGCTACCCTGCTCCCTGATAATAATCCAGAAATGCCAGTGCATGACTGCAAAGACATGAAGGACATCTCTCAGACCAGCCACCCCAATCTTCAGGTCACCCCCTTAAGCCAGGCTGATGCTGTCCTGTTCATAGGAGGAGACCATAAAGTTGAGGCTGTGATAACCACAGCTCATGATGTGATCTGGTCACAGTCTCTGCCTAATGGCACATCGGCTCAAAAAGCTGAGTTAATTGCTCTAACTCAGGCCCTATGATGAGGAGCAGGGAAATGGATAAACATCTTTACTGACAGCCGATATGCTTTTGCTACTCTCCATGTTCATGCTATGAATTACAAGGAATGAGGACTTCTGACTGCAGCGGGTCAGACTATAAAAACAAGGAGAAAATTGTAGCCCTTTTAGAAGCTATGTGGCTCCCCAAGGAAGTAGCTGTTATTCATTGCAGGAAACACCAGAAAGCAAACACTCCAGAAGCAGCAGGAAATCGTTTGGCTGACCAGGCTACTCGGGCTGCAACAGAACTTCCAGGAGCCTTTGACTATCCCACTAACTAAAACCTTTCTAGTTCCCTCTCTCCCACAGCCCACCTACACTCAAGAAGAAGAAAGACAAGCGAAGCAAATGGAAGTTCACAAAAATCCCTCTGGATGGTGGGTCAAGGACTCTAAAATTAACTTACCTGAAAACCCTTGAATACACTCTGGTAAAACAACTACATTCTGCCACCCATTGGGTCCATTGGGTTGCACCAAATGGACTGAACTGTTAAACCATTTTTACCATATGAATGACTTAAAATACATGGCCACTAAAACAGCCGCCATGTGCCTGGCTTGTACCCAAGTTAATGTTAAACAGATCCAAAACCAACTATTGGCATCAGGGCCCAAGAATTAAGCCCTGGAGAGAAATAGGAGGCAGACTTTAATAAAATAAAGCCTCCCCACATGGGGTACAACAATTTGCTATAAATACATTTTCTGGATGAATGAAGGCCTTTGTCACCAAAAAAGAAACCACAATGACATTTACCAGGTTTTGTTAAACTAAATTATTTCCAGGTTTGAGCTTCCCCTCTCTATTGGCTCTGATATTGGTCCTGCTTTTACCTCGTCCAAAGTCCAACTGGTCAATAAGGCACTAAACATCAACTAAAAATTACATTGTGCTTACCGACCACAAAGCTCTGGACAGGTAAAACGCATAAACCTGACTAATTTATTGTGACCCAATTAATAATAAAGACCAGTGACAAACAGGTAAATCTTCTGCCTCCTGCCCTTCTCTGGGCCTGATGCACCCTCTATAAGGCTGAATTTACTCCATGTAAAATCATGTTTGGCCAGGCTCGGTGGCTCAGCCTGTAACCCCGCGCCTTTGGGAGGCTGAGATGAGTGGATTGCCTGAGCCCGCAGGTTTGAGACCCACCTGGGCAACTGGTGAGACCTCATCTCTACAATAAATTTTTTAAAAAAACAACAAAAAAAAACTAGCCGGGTGTGGTAGTACACACCTGTAGTTCCAGCTACTCAGAAGGCTGAGGCGGAAGGATTACCAGAGCCCAGCAGATCAAGGCTGAAGTGGCTGGGAGCGTCTACTGCACTCCAGTCTGGGTGACGAAGTGAGACTCTAACTCACAAAAAAAAAAAAAATCATGTTTGGTAAATCTCCTCCATTATTGCCCTGGTTGCGAGATCCCATTCTTAAAAAATTCCTAATTAATCTCTGTTAAGGTATCTCCAGTCCCTCATACAGGTCCAGGCTACTGTCCACTCCAGCATCCAACTCCATTGTCCATGCCCTGCCAAACTTTCAAGCCGGAAAACCTGGTCTACGGCAAAAAGTTTCAGAAAAAAGGACTGACCCCTGCCTGGAAGGAACCCTATGTTGTCCTCCTCACCACCCTAATGACACTCAAAGGTGATAAGATATCAACCTAATTTATCACTCACAAGTCAAAGAGACCAAAGACAACAACCAACAATGGACTGCTATGCCTGAATCCAACCCTCTCAGGCTAAGACTTTCCTGTTTTAATATTGGCTCCTAACCTGTTTCTTACCCACCTTCTGAAACACCGGTCTTCTAGTTTTTTTCCTATGTTAACTCATATGCACCGTCTACTTAATATCACCTGGCCAAACCTGGCTTCAGTTTGTTGGTTATGCCTGAAAGCAAAACCCCCCTATTATATAGACCTGGGAGTTGAGACCCCCACTGTTTCATGCTTCCTAGAATATGACAGAACTACAAGTAAAAATCCTCAGAGAATAATACATGTCACCCCTGGAAATGGAACTGGAAAGGTCTCCTGTTTAATAACTATGGATTATAATTTAACAGCTTATCCATTTGCTGAAGTCTGTAACTCATCTCTTACTATAACTATGTCTAAAACCACAGCCTATATGGCCCCAGCTGATAATTGGCTTGCTTGTCAAATGGGCCTTACAACCTATGTAACTACTGAAATATTAACTAATAAGCCTACCCTATATATATAACAGTTCCTATATGGGAACTGTTCAGGTGTTGTCCCAAGTGTATGCCTATAATGATCCTCAAAGATCCCTGTTTTTAAAACCCCCTGGTCTCCCAGCAACTCACCATAAACATGCTGTCCTTTTCCTCATGCTGACCCTAATAGAATTTAGCATAACCAGAACTGCAGCACTCAGCACTTCAGTTTTAGTTTGTGAATTAGACTGAGCCAATCTGGCACAAGATATCAATTCTAACCTAAAATATATGCAATCTGCAATAAACCAACTTTATAACCAGGTTAATGTCTTAGCAGAAGTTGTCCTCCAAAAATTGTAAAGGCCTGGATTTGCTTTGTTTATCCCAAGGGGGCCTATATACTGCTCTCAGAGAAACTTGTTGTTTTTATTCAAACAGACCAGAAATGATCAAGGACACCCTTCAAAAAATCTGAGAAAATATAAACAGGTAACAAAAAAAACTAGACATTAATAAATCTTGGTTCCATTCTCTGTGTGACTAGAACCCATGATTAACAACTCTCCTCACTAGTTTGGCAGCCCCTCTCATCCTCCTCTTCCTCGGTTTACTTATAGTGCCCTGTGTACTCAATTAAATTATTCAGTCTGTCAAACAATGCATTAACTCTGTAAAGCTTATGTTTATTGAAACCCATTATAGTCCCTTGTCAATAACTGATGAGTCAATTATTTTACTCATACACAAGTAAAAGGAGGGAATGGAATGTCTATAAAACCTATATGTCTGTATAACCTTAATAACCTGTAAAAGCTTGTGTGACGTAAGTAATTCTTTCTTGTTAAAAACTTCCATTTTAGTTATATGTCTGCTGTCCAGATGCAGCACTCAGAAGCAGCATCCAGAAGCAGCCTCCCCCTGCATGTAACCACAACTGACCTTATCCCCTAAGCCGTCACTTCTCCCCTTTTCTTGGAAATCCCCTACCCCCAGCATCTTGTCAAGCAAGCAGCAGCAGCAGCAGCAAACAAACAGCAGCTGGCAAATGACCAAACTAAGCCAATATGTAGCTGCAAACCATTCCATCCCTGACTCTGACTCCCCTTAAAATGTAAACTATGGTTTCTGCCCTTAAAAGTCCTCTGCCTGTTTTACTCAGGGTTGAGAGTTCTTTGGACAATAGTCCACTCTCAGTTGCTAGCTATTAAAAGACTCAAGATCCAGTCTTCTACAAGTTGGCATTTTACTTCTTGCACTCTGGTCGTAACACCACATCCAGCTATTTTTGATTTATTGTAGAGATGAGGTCTAGCCAAGTTGCCCAGGCTGGTCTTGAACCTTGGCTCAGGCAATCCACTCACCTTGGCCTCCCAAAGTTCTGGGATTACAGGTTGAGCCACTGAACCTGGCCCTCAGCTGCTTTTCTTTGACATAATTTTTTTTTACTATAGGGGTTGTTTTTCTAAAATCATGAGTCTAGAAACACCCTCAGTTGTTTCTGATTTTGTGAAGAGAAGGGACTGGTGAGGACTGAAAAATTAGTGCTATTCTTTGTTATACACGTGCACTGAGGCACCCACTATGTGAATACAAGGAACAAGTGTACTTATTCAATGACACATGCTTGAAGTGCTTCTTAATTTTACTTTCATTTTATACTTTGAGTTTTTTGTTTGTTTGTTTGAGTTGGAGTTTCACTCCATCTCCCAGGCTGGAGTGCAATGGCATACTCGGCCACTGCACCCTTGACCTGCTGGGCTCAGGTAATCCTTCCACTTCAGCCATCCACGTAGCTGAAATTTCAGGCGCATGCTACCATGCCCAGCTATTTTTTTTATTTATTGTAGAGATGAGGTCTGTCAAGTTGCCCAGGCTGGTCTCAAATCCCTGAGCTCAGGCAATCCTTTTAACTCCGCCTCCCAAAATGTTGGGATTACAGGTTTGAGCCATCACATCCAGCCTACTTTGAGTTTTAAACTATGGGTAGCCTACTCCGAAATGCTGAGACTTTTCTCTATGTGAGTATTTGCTTTTCTTTTTCTTTTCTTTTTTTTTTTTTTGGAGTTGGAGTCTTACTCTGTCACCCATGCTGGAGTGCAGTGTCATGCTCATGGCCACTCCAGCATTGACCTGCTGGCCCTGGCAATCCTTCCACCTCAGCCTTCCAAGTTGCTAGCACTACAGCAAGTAGCATGCACCACCATGAATACTTTCCAAACTTAAACTGTAAAGGCCAGAGGAGAGGAGAGGGGCATTGGTAGGGTAGGCAGAAAGGTAAATTCTGCATTAATATATATAATATATAAGTCATGAAGAAGTAATGGGTTATGTTTCTTATAATATTGATTGTACTTAACCCCCATTCTCAAGCCCAGAAACTGAGATGTCTCTTGTTATTTAATCATGCCTTCCTTTTGAGTTTTTTTCTGTTGTTTGTTTGTTTTTTTGTTTTTGAGTTGAAATCTCACTCCCGGCTACCGCAGCCTCGACCTGCTGGGCTCTGGCGATCCTTCTGCCTCAGCCTTCCAAGTAGCTGGAACCACGCCCAGCTAATTTTTTTGATTTATTGTAGAGATGAGGTCTTGCCAAGTTGCCCGGGCAGGTCTCAAACCCGCTCAGGCAATCCACTCACCTCAGCCTCCCAAAGAGCCGGGATTACAGACTGAGAAACCGAGCCCAGCTCCTGGGCCCATATTAACAATGTACAATTTCTCTTCCTCCTAAAAGTTCTATGAGGCACAATTGTAGTCTTTTCATTACATGAGTCCTACCTTTCTTATATTACAGTAAAATGTACTTATATAAAATTTTCCATTTTAACTGTTTTAAGTGTATACTTCTTTGCTATTTAGTATAGTCACATTGTTATACAGCCATAACAATCACCCATCTCCTGGACTCTTTGCATCTTGCAACAGTGATACTTTGTATCCATTAAACAACACCCTTGCATTCCTCCCTACCACCATTCCACCGGCTAGCTCTGTGAATTTTTACTACTCTAGGTAACTCACAGAAGAGGAATCCACAATATTTGCCCTTTTGTAACTTGCTTATTCTACTTAGCATAATGTCGTCAAGGTTGACCCATGTGGTAGCATGTATCAGAATTTCCTTCTTTTGGAGGCATATACATAAATATGTGTGACTGTATACATATATTTTATATATGTGTGTGTGTATACATATATATACACATATGTATATAACCTTTGTTTATTCATTTATCATGCACTCATCTGAACAAGAATGGTTTTCAGCTTTGGACTACTATGAATAATACTGCCATGAAAATGGGCGTACAAATATCTGTTCAAATCTCCCTTTCATTTCTTTGGGATATGCACAAAGAAGTAGAGTTGTTATATCATACAGAAACTTTATTCTTTTTTTTTTTTTTTTGAGGAATTTTCATCTGTTTTCCAGCAAAGTGCAAGTGTTCCAATTTCTCCATATTTTCTAGGAGATTTGTTTGCTGCTTTTATAGTAATAATAGACATCCTAATGGGGGTGAAGTGGTATCTCAATGTGGTTTTGATTCACATCTCCCTAATGATGACTGACATTGAGCATATTTTTGTGTGCTTATTGGATATTTGTGTATCTTTTTTCATCAAAATGTCTATTGAAGGTTTGTGGTCATTTTAAAATCAGGTTGTTTGCTTTTTTATACAAAGATGTAGTTCTTCATTGTATTCAATCTCTTATTATATATATAATTTGTAAATATTTTCTCACAGACCATGGATTGCCTTTTAACTCTGTTGAACGTGTCAATTGATAAATTAAGTTTTTCATTTTGATAAAGTCTAATTTATTTACTTTTTTCTTTTTTTGCCTGTGCTGTTGGTGTCATACCAAAGAAATCATTGCCACACCCAATATCATGAAGCTTTTCTCTATTTTTCTAAGAGTTTTATCGTTTAGCTCCTAAATATAGGTCTTCAATCCATTTTGAGTTAACTTTCTGTGTATGGCATAAGAACTTCATTCTTTGTGTATGTGGGTATCTAATTTTCCAACAAGTATTTGTTGATAAGACTGTCCTTTCCCTATTGAATGATCTTGGCATACTTCTCAGAAATCTTTGGACCATATGTTTGAGGGTTTATTTCTGGGCTGTCTGTGGTATTTCATTTGTCCAGACGTCTGTCTTTATGCCCCAAATACACTCTCTTACTATAGGTTTTTAAGTAAGTTCTGAAATCAGAAAGTATAACACTTCTAACTTTGTTCCTTTCCCAGATTGCTTTTTGCAACTTGAGGTCCCTTCAAATTCTATCATGAATTTTAGAATGGATTTTACTATTTCTGCAAAAACATTGTAGGGATTTTTATTGAAATCTGTATAGCACTGAATCTGTATATCATTTTGGGTAGCATTGAAATCTTAACAATATTAAGTCTTTCAGTCCATGAATACAGAATGTCCTATTTTTTTGTATCTTAAATTTCTCTCAGCAATTATTTGTAGCTTTGAACATATGACTTTTTCATCTCCTTGGTTTAGTTTATTTCTCATTTTTTATATTTTTGATACTATTGTAAGCAGAATTGGCGTACTAATTTCATTTTCAGATTGTTCATTGTTATTGTATTAAAACACAATTGATTTTTGAGTATTACTTTGTATCTGCAAATTTGCTGAGTTTGTTTATCCAGGTTAACAGTTTTTAAAAAATACAATCTTTGGGGTTTTATACATTTAAAATCATCTTGTCTGTGAACAGAGATACTTTTAATTTTTCCTTTGTAATCTGAATACCTTTATTTCTTTTGCTTGCCTAGTTGTGTTGGCTAAAACTCTAGAACTATACTGAACAGAAGCAAATAAAGCAGGCATTCTTGTCTTATTCCTGATCCCAGAGGAAAAGCTTTCAGTCTTGCAACATGGAGTGTAACATTGGCTGCAGATTTTTCATATATGGCTTTTATTATGTTGAAGTGATTTCCTTTTATTCCAAGCTTGTTGAGTGTTTTATCTCTTTTTGAGAAAGCTATGTATTGTCACAAAATTTTTACATATAATTCATTTCATTGTCTTGGCAAATCATTTCCTTCAGTTAGATAACATATGAAAACGTTTTCATGGGCAGCAGTACTGAGCAGCTCACACCCATAGTCCCAACACTTTGAGAAGCTGAGGTGGGAGGATTATTTGAGCCCAGGAGTTTGAGATCAGCCTGGGCAATATAGTGAGACTCTGCCTCTACAAAAAATAAAAATAAAAAATTAGCCAAGTGTGGTGACATGAACCTATAGTTCCAGCTACTTTGGAGGCTGAGGCATGAGGATCATTTGAGTCTAGGAGTTTGAGGCTGCAGTGAGCTATGATCATGCCACTGAACTCCAGTCACGGCAACAGTGCAAGACCCTGTCTCAAAAAATTAAAAACAAAAAGTAATAAAGAATGATCTTCCTTACTCTCAATTAATATAAAAATTAATGGCAAATTTCTGAAAGAATGAAATGAACCCAAAATATTTCAATTAAATGAAAGTAAAATTTAAAAATTCTCAAAAGTAAATGTCAATGAAAGACTGCTATGATTTGGTTTGGCAATTTAAAATTGTTAATTAGTTTTTCTCAACCATATATTTGTTATCTTTTACACTGAATTAATTTTGATATTTTCATTGACACAGAAACAAAAAAAACCCTAATTCACAAAGGTATGTAATAGTGATGTTATAGCAAATGGAATTTACACTTTCATAACTTGCACTAGAATTATCCAATATTGTCTCAGTTGAATTCTTGCCATAGAGTTACTTATTCTCAATTCATTGAGTGCATTTTTCATAAGAATTGGGTCACTGATGGTAACTATGTCATTGAGCAAAAGATTATCAAACCATGTTTCAACTTCAATATTGTCTCAGAATTAGAAACCTTCAAAGGAGGTCACTAGTTTTTGCAGATGTCTGATAACAGCTGCAGAAATATTAACAGGGTGTATTATTCACTCCAGTTTATAGCAGTATGTATTCAAGAATTATAAGTGTTGCATAACTGTTTACAAAAATTCTATTCCAGGGTGGCAGCTTGGCCAGAAGTTCTTTTTTTTTTTTTTGAGTTGGAGTCTCACTCTGTCACCCAGACTGGAGTGCAGTGGCCTCTCCCGGCCACTGCAACCTCGACCTGCTGGGCTCCAGCGATCCTTCCACCTCAGCCTTCCAAGTAGCTGGAACTACAGGCGTGCGCTACCACACTCGGCTAATTTTTTTGATTTATTGTACAGATGAGGTCTCGCCAAGTTGCCCAGGTGGGTCTCGAACCCGTGGGCTCAGGCAATCCACTCACCTCAGCCTCCCAAAGAGCCGGGATTACAGACTGAGAAACCGAGCCCAGCTCCTGGGCCCATATTAACAA